>JAMKCH010037175.1:0-20654 GCA_023653785.1 Ophioderma brevispina | reverse complement strand
AATGGTACCGACCAACGTATCTGGCCCAAGTACTAACTGTGTCTTGACCTTTGTATCATCTGTAAGAGGGCACAAAGGATCCCATTTGATAGTGTGGGTATGTGTGTCTGTCTGTTTTGTTTTTGTTTATGTTTTGTGGTAAAATGTTGACCCAATGTTAACAAAACCCTAAACATAATTGCCATCTGAGTTTCCACATACATGCAAACATTTTCATGCAATCGACATGTAATTGTCCCTGGGATCGTGCCCCAGAGTGACCCCTCTACCGATTGGGGGTCAAAGGTCGTCTTCAGATCATTATAGGTCATGACCTTAAATGGTCAGAATTATAAATTGATTGGTGTATCCACACGTCGAATCAATTTTCCATGGCACTTGGATACCATGGTCCTTGGGTATTGTCCCACAGTTGGTGACCTTGGTGATCTCAGTGACTTTGGGCCCAAAAAGGTTAGAATTATAAAATTTCATGTGTATCCACATAGGTATGTCGATCGATTTTCATGACACTAGGTACATGGTCCCCTTGGGTAGTGTCCCACATGTTACTGATCTCATGGACCTGCCCCCCCCCCACCCATTCACGAAACGCGGATGGCAGACAACACATGCGTTCTGTGAACGCTGTATTGTTTAAATAGCGCCGATCTGATCGGACCTACTCATGGTGAATCAACTTAAAGGAGGATGGCCCATTTAAGTATATTAAATTTCATCTTGATAGATGGCCTTCACCACACAAAACTCCAAATGCAAAGTTTCGCGCCGGAATTGAGCCGTTTTGAATGTGTAAGAGCTAAAAACGTGATTTGTAAGCCCCATAGAGTACTGTGTAAAAATTAATATTGGTCGACCAAAAAGTAGCAATTTCACATATAACTTCAACCAACATTCTTTATCTACGATTTCACGGTAAATGAGAAAAATAGTAGTCTTTCTTCTGACACCAAAATTTTGACCACTTCCGTAAATCTTAACTTGCTGGGACGAGGGCATTAGCGAGCGGGCCATGGACTTTTAACTCCAATGTTTCTTACACCGCAGATGTAGACAGAAAGTGTCGCCCAGACCTAACCGTATTGGAGGCATATTTTTCAAAACACATGGCGGGGTGAATAAAAATTCGGGCTTTTCTTGATTCATCTGTATGCATGTTTTTGGCATTCAGGTCTTTATGTCGGAATATACCGCTTGAAAGTTTTTGAAGAGCATCCTCACAATCACCTGGAATCTGAGTATATTAACTGGTTCCATTTTTCAAAAAGCAACTAGTTGAAGGCATTTTTGAGTAAAGGCAATGAAACGTGTTCTATATGGGCAATTTTTATGCGTATTCCAAATCTACCGTCCCCAACGATAATTTTTTAGAGGAAGTGTGCCTAATTTGCATAATTCAAAATGGCCGCCATTTAAAAAAATTTGTACATAACTCAAGATTTAAGGCTTGTAAAGACTAAATCATTCTTGTTTCTATACATATGTTTTCAGGGTCAGAGAACACACATATACCCGCAGTTAAGTATTATGGGCCATATATTGAACAATTAATATGATAATTTAAAATCGGCGGCCATTTTGAATTTTTATGCAAATTAAACTTTAACATCAAACCTAATGCGTTGAAGGTCAATGCACCATGAGGTTGGGAGCAAAGTGTGTTTACAAATGCTTGAAACTACACCAAATATTACACGTTTTGCACACTTAATGAGAGTAAGGTCATCAATTTTTTTTGAGATAGCTATAAACATATATTTTTGTAAAGCTATAAAGTAAGGAGACAAATATGCACTTTGTATGGCATATACAGGGTGCCACACGTGTCATATAATGTGTAAAAATTGCAATTGATGTAAAAATACATGTTGTGCCAGTCTAATTTGTTACCTTCAATTACATCATATCTTAAACTGTTGTATGAAGTCAAAATGAATGGCCACATAAATAACAAACAAAATGAGATGTTAGTTATCTTGACTGGCAGGGTCATCAAGATATAAAACAAAAATGCAAGCCCTGAATATCAAAAAATCCCTATACTTTAACACATGCCTCATTTGTAGGCACCTCATCTGTAGGCACCATCCTCTCTGACCCCAACTGACTCAAAATTACGACAACTCAAAAAGTAAAAATAGCCAAAATTGAATCTGCTACCATATCCAAAGCTAGATAAATGCCGTTAGAAATGAAATAGAAATCAGCTGAATACCTAAATTGTTCTTTTATACCATAAAAATTTAAAAATATTTGTGAAAAGGTAACGCCACCCTCATTTTGTATACCCAAACTCATGCGCAAGACCATAACTAATGATCTAATTTAATTCCTGACCCTTAAAACATACGTATAGACACAAGAATGAGTACCAAGCCTTAATCTTGAGTTATGTCAAAATGTCAAAATGGCCGCCCATTTTGAATTTTTATGCAAATTAACTGTTAAGTTGACCTATGCTATAACTAATGATCTAACTTGTATTCCTAACCCTGAAAACATTTGTATAGACCCAAGATAGTTCATTACAAGCCTTAAATCTTGAGTTAATGTACAAACAACGTTAAATTACGTCCATTTTGATTTATGCAATTAGGCACATTCCTCCCAAATATAGGGCTGGGGACCATAAATTTGGAATTACATAACATTTCATCTAAAAAACACTAATCCCAATTCCTGTTACGCAAAATTGCCTTCGTCTGTTGTAGGAATCACTTTTTTGGAGAAAATGGAACAGTCTACATCGAGCTATGAGTGAAAGTTAACATCTGATTCCTAATAATGTCACCGACTGGATGAATATACATTATGAAACTTGCGGGCTACCCTGGAACCCTGAGGAACAGATTAGTTAAAATATGCTGCTTGAATATTTCATGGTTTAACCCATCACTCGCGGTTACTTCGGTCAGTGATATAAAAAAAAAAAAAAAAAAAAACAAAAAAAAAAAAAAAAAAAAAAAAAAAAAAACAAAAAAAAAAATAATGCTAAAACCATCCAAGAGTAGTGTCTATGATACCAAAACTGGTTTAAAACCTTTTATTCCAAATATCATGGCTTGAAGGATGTAATTTGTAGCCGGGAGATGGGCTGCCTCATTGAATGTGAGCTTTGTATGCAGATTGGCATGGCTCAACAGATCATGGTCGCAATATGTGACACCAGACAGAAAAGGGAACTAGGTTTTAGGGGGATATTGAGCCCTTGAGGTTGGTTATTTTTTGAGAATATCAATCCAAAAACGCTCGCGGTGTAAACGACGGAATTTAGACTGTTTGCCCAAACTCTCGATAATCGTCCAATTAAGATCTTTTTCAGAATGACGATTGGTGGAAAATGAACCGCAACCGTTTGTCAGGATGACTGTTCATGATTGTTCTTCTCTGTTGATGTCATTTCCGGTCTCACCGACGTATTGCATGCCGCATCTTCCTCCCACAATCAAATAAAAATGCATTAGTAGACCTACAAGAGGTTGTTTGACGGACCATAGGACATTTTGGTAACGTTACTGGTGAAAGTGTCCGTGATTTGAACATGGGCACAATTTTACATGTTTTGTTAGCACACCGTTTACACCAGCTTCATCAAAAGCTGACCCTTTACCCCCAGAAGAATTCTGTTACGGTTGACTTCCGCCCGGACAAGAATATCTTTAAGATTAGGATACCGCTTGTAAGAGATAACCGGTGGCTCAGGAAAAACATTTCTGAGCCTACTGGGGATTCAATAATGGGCCATGCTGTGGATATTTTTCTGCAAGGGAGGCAAATTGGGGTGAAAGGTGGTCACAAGGGGAACGCGTTGCGATTGCTTTTGATAGAATATTTCCCAAAGCATCAGATTAGTCAACAGTACCAGCTTTTCAAACTCCTCCTACCTTGTCCAATTTGTATCCCCTGTCGCAAAATTGATCCACCCAGTTTGGTTACATCCTCTTCCTGAAAGTATTGGTCTTCCGAACAGATCTTCTAAGGCGCAAAGCCTGGCTATATGGTATATTGGATATAGTGTGTCTAGGGTACAGCTTTTAGGAGGTAAATACATGGTGAGAAGTCCGTGGGTTTTGATTTATAATCATTAGTTTTCTGTGGTCTTCTCTGAGCTTTACTTAACATCTAGGAATTGATTTCATTAGGATAAATTTTCACAGTGTAACTTTTGATATGCGTGTACACGATTTGGCACTATCATTAAAAACTGTTGAGCTCATCCCTGGAACCTGTCCAAATCATAAATATATCGGCTATATATCTATACCACACAAATGGGCGGCAAGAAGCATTGCCGAGAAGCTTTTTTCAAGCCACTCCATAAAGATTATGGCGTAAGGTGGCGCGAATTTTGCCCCGAAAGCTGTCCCAGAAGTTTGAAGGAAAACTACTATTGAAGGTCAAACATGGAGTAAGCGTAAGCGTCCAACATTTGTATTAGACTCTCAGTGGATGGACACTTGTTGGGCGACTATCTAATGCTTCCCTATAAGCCTCTATGCCTTCCTTGTGTGGTATAGAGGTATAGAGAGCCTGGACATCAAGGGTGACCAAAAAACTCTGAGGGGAATGTTTTGAAGTGTACCCAACTTATTGTGAAGTCATTGCTATCATTGAATCTAGGATTGCAAAGACTGTGTCATGGAGGCGCTGACCAGGAGGGGGGCGGAGGGGCGCGCGCCTCCGTTAATTCTGCAATTCTTGCAAAATCACAGGCCATTTGAGCTAATTTGGACCAGTTACAGCCTTTCATCCCCACATTAATTTTTGAAATTTTTTCAAATCTGTATCCGCCATTGCATGTGGTTTGAAGGAATAATCAAGGAACACTGATAAGTTCTCTTAGGATATTACCAACAAGAAACTACACGGGAACTTCCAGGGATAACCCTCCTTATTTAGGCTTAGGAAGGGTATAAAACCTTCCAGGTCTAACATCGTCCAATGGATAAGAAGTCACGAGTGTCACTGTCATCTCATGTTCCTTTCATACATCCTTTACCAAAGAAGTAACCTTGTCAACCATTTCAGGGTGGGATCCCTGTCCATTTCATATAAAAAATAGATCTGTTTGGCGATATATTCTCTAATGTTAATCCGATTTATCCATTACAACAACGGAAGAGCCTTTGTCAGCTTCTATTATAGATATATATATATAATACCAAAAGGTTAACTTAGATGAACCTCACTACATATAAAGTGCTCAACTATAAAGGAGCAAAATAATTGAAAAGTAGTGAATCCTGAATTAAACCATCATTCGATAAGCGAACTGTTTCGTATAGGTGTTAGTCCACCTTCACTCTTCAGTCGAATGAGAACACAAATAATTACTAAGGCTGGCAAAGCCACAAACACAGCAGGACACCATTTGAGTTCTTCAAGGGACATACATAACAGCAATAAAACTTAAGTGCCTATTGTAAGTCAATAAACAATTATTAAAAAGGTTATTGCTATGGGGATGCTCAAAGTTAACACAGATTACTAGGAACTATAACACAAAAGATGCTTCCAGCTTGTGTCTACCGCACTTACAGTTCATTTCTGTATGTAAAGTTGACATGGTAGGATTTCATATGATGTGTACTTTGTCATTCAAACACAAATTACATCTCTTTGTTTCGGAGAGTAGGCCTTGGCACGTGTGACTATCTTCCATTTACAGAGTAGTTAATATCCTTGTCCTTTAGGGTTTCCAATCATACTGACTGAGGGAAGTAGCGTTCCGTTGTTTAGGATTCTTAAAAGAGTTGGGGTATGACAGTAGAATCTATTTTTAAATGGACCTTCGTGAGCCTACAATATAAAATTCCTTGATCGGGCAATCTTCCCGAGTTACATAAGCTTGGTAGATAACTGAAGATGTGAGGCTTTGCCAATCGAGGGGGCAATGCATTTCTACAATTACGGTTTTGGGTAGAATCCGTTGGAGATACATTGTGGTTGGTTTTAATGGCTTTATTGTGTCCCAGAAATGAAGTTGTCATGTTCGGCACGCAGCTGTAACTGATTAATAGTATTTCTATTTAAAAATTTTTGTAGAGTGATGGTCCCGGGGGAAACATTATGTCCAACAAGGCAGGAATTTTTTTCCGACATTAGTTTCATGTGTCACTGAAAGGCGGTTTAAACAAAGTAATATTACGCTTCAGGATGCGTTTGCCAGATTGTGGGTTTCAGGTTTGGGATTATATCAGGTATAATTGTAAACTACTTTACATATATATATATATAATATATATAGTATATCTATTATATATATATAAATTGTGAGAGCGCGAGGACGTTGCATGTTGCACCGTAAACTTATACAGGTATTTAGTATAGGTTTCGAGCTAATGATCTTAATAAGGTAATCTACAAACCCAAATGAAAAAGAAATAAACCAGAGTATAAATAAAAGTGACCACAGAAAATTAAATTGAATTTTTTTTTTAATTTTTTTTTTAATTTGTTTTGTTTTAATTTTCTTGGTCACTTTTATTTATCCTCTGTTGTTCTTGATCCTTTGTTGTAGATTTACCGATGAAATAATATAATATTCTTCTAGTAATTAAATGTATTTTAAAATCTTCAACAACTTTACATTCGTTTCTTTCAAGGAACATTGGCCGATTAAATGTTCACACTCTCGAGCGAGAGGCAATATAGTAGGGAAGTTCAGTTAGTTACAACGTCCGGAGCGTGTGTTTTGTACATATAATAGGGGGGATTACATACACCTATCGCAAATAATTCCACTTATCATGAACAAATCCCCAAATCAGCCAAATAATATGGTCCCATATGGAAAGCTAATGATAGAACCGCGGTCACACGAGCCAATATTTAGTCGTTGTTGTCGTAATATCTTATTGTGGTACTACTGTAATACTTATACGACGGTCCTGGTCACACGTTGAGATTATTGTAATCATGTCGTTAGACATTTCTGGACACACGACACGAGGTCAACAACACGGTTCATTGCGGACGCATGGTAGTAAAATACGAAATGCGGTCACACGACGATTTTGCCCAGTAAATTACGACAGTACCTGGTAGAAAGCGGCCCAACGATGGAAATTATCCATCGTTAAGTTATTACGACAGTACTATGGTACAACGACGACCTGTTCGTCTTAAATTGCGGTCACACGCAGCCTTTATTGTAGTACTACTGTAGTATATTGTAGTAAATACGAAAAAAAGCCTCGTGTTTGTGACCCCTGTCATAGACTGAAAGTAGAGATAAGACCAAAATAGCACGTTGTCTGCGAACATAAGCACTATTACCCGATAATGCGCACGGATATTATCACGATAGTTATATCTGAGACCACGAGTTATGCATTGCGAGTAATATTGTGAGTATTTGTTGAGTTTTAGAGAGGTAGATGTGAACAGAAGGAATGCGAAATCTTACAATAATATCATCTTCCAAATTGCAAAATGTTAGTTCTCTGGAGAACATTGCATTTCTCAAAAGAGGGCAAGGGCCGTTAGCGGGTCAGATGCTGGACTTTGGTATGGTATAAGATCGATAGAGCGGCCCTGGTTCGATCCCGCGATTGTCGGGTTTTGTTCATTACTCTCAAAGTCGTACATTGTATAATCGAGCATGATTGAAAAGAATGTGATGATGGAATATCTCCTCGCTCCCATCAGTTGCGTACAATGTGCAGGTATATGGAATGGATGCCCTGGCCTCGTGGTGTTCGGGAGTGAGTCATGTAAACCGTTGGTCCAAGTATTGTGTGCCTAATCTTGCAAATTCTTGCAAAATAAAAAAAATGCAACCTTATTAAAAAAGAGCAGGGGACTCATCCTAGGAGGGTTATCTGGACTCATCCCTCTTGGTACCAACCGTTCATCCCACAGCAGCCGACAGCATCCGCTGAGCTATTGTATGAGTGTCATTGTTCAATAAGAGTCTCTTCAACGGACTTAGTAGGCGTCTGTGGAATTTGATATTCGGTTTAATTAAAAGGTTTAAAACCAAAATATGTGACCGGTTAGAAGTTTTTCTGTTGAACGCGTTTCGGTGGTAAAAAAGGGAGCATTTGACAAAATAATTTATACACGGTCATCGATTTGTGGGAAATGCGAAGAGTAAGAGTAAATGTCCGTGTTTGAAATGGCAGCAGTGCGTAACCTGATGGTTGGTGGTTGGCATCCATGCACAGCGGGAGTTTGATGGCTGCGTGTTTCATCCCGCACGAGGACAGCGTGGAAGGGTAGGCCTTAGCTTAGTCTAGTACTGGAACATGTTGAGGGCATTCGTCTGAAGTGGACGTATAAACCAAATAACATTATAAATGTTGCCTTATGGTCCTGTAGCATAGAAGTGCATTTAAAATCTGTCTCCAGATTACTTATGCTCCAGGGCCAATATGGACCGGGAGCATAATGTCGGGCCACAAATCTCATAGAAGCATAGTGGTTCAGTGATAACAATTGTTTAAAAATTGTAAAACAAATATTCTGCATTTTCATGGGCATAGTTAAAATCAGCATGTTTTGTAAAATGTAATTTGATGAGGTCAAACAAAATGGGTGCGCAGGCGGAGTGCTCAACTCCCTCTCTCTCTCTCTCTCTCTTGGGCGTTTGGGGCAAGCTCCATCATATAATGTTTGCTGTGGGTGTGGGGGTTCGCTACTCCTCACGCACAGCGAGCCTGTTTTACATTCCTAGCCGGTACCCATAAAGGACTGAGTGGAGAGGCAAGCTAGATAAAGTGGCCTTTACCCAAGTGCACAACAAATTGGTATTGGTGGGGCGTGGTATGGTGCAAGTAATACCCATGGACTGTGTCATCATTACTTGCGCATATTAATGAGCCCCTCATTTGAATATTGCTCCCCGCCGGGGATCTTTGCAAGTTAAACTTGCATTTTATTTTTAACGATTACGTGATGACCAGCTTGTGTGTTTGTTTGAGAAGTAAAAAACATATAATGTTGCCAAGGATATTGATTGGAATTGCATTTAATGTTACGACAATAATAGATTTACTCGGAGATCATCATGATTACATGTTTTAAAGAAATTGCGCGCCCTGAAAAATGAAAAAAGAGTAATTATTTGCAAAATGGGTTTTTAAGTTTTAATCAATGATTAAGCCCAAAATCAACGTCCTATGGGTAAACATAATGATTTTATAATAAAACCACTCCGGAATGGTTTTATGCAATACACCATTGAAAAGATATTTGGAGATGATTCCCTCGGCATCCATTCTGTTCAACCTGTCTTAACCTCTGTGATTTTAATATCAATGCGTTCGAGTGTGTGATATGGGTAAAACCAAGGGGGTGAAGCCCATTCAAAACCAGTCGTCCGTGCTGGGCGCTGACATTTTGAATATTGCACGGAATAATTATTAGTTTGGGTGCTTGTATATACACACATAATGTCAATTCGATACAAACAATCCGGCAAAATATCAGTTGTTGGATGTTGGGTGCTATTGGGTGGTTATATTTTGTCCTACCCATGGCCACACAACGAATGAAAGGACATGTCAGTCGTCTTGATTTAAATAAACTGCCTCAATGAATACATCTTTTCACCGCATTGCATTATGAGAAAAAAGAGTATCTGAGCACAATGATCCAGGTGCACTATTATTACACCTGGCCACCTCTAACACATACATCAATTTGTATCACTACCGATTAGTATATATGCAAAGCGGCACCCACAGTATGTGGAAGAAGCGGAGGCAGCCATTGCTTTCTATTGTTGGTACTCTATGTTTTCTTTGTGTCGGCAAAACATGCGAGACGATGATTTCTAAAGATGACGTAACGTTTTGCCTCTCTATCAATATAGAACCTCTTTGGGTAAAACTGTGTAATATTCATGTAAACACAGTCATGTTTATTGATTAAAGGGCTAAAATCACCGGATGTCAATAGCCTGATATGTGTTTTATGGTATATATGATATTTTTGTGCAAAAATATACCTGTATTCTTCAAGGTCCTACACTATCATTTGAGAGTAACTTGACATGCTTGAAAAAATTCATATTTTGTTAAAGATGTCCCTGTGCCGCTTTAAGATGCCTCCCAATTTACACTTGACACCTACAGCATAAGTGAAGAGGTGCACATTCCACGCTCATCAAAAATGTGCAATCTAGGTCATAAATGTTGGGACACTTTGCCTTCTTACAAGTTAAATGCACTATACCCGCTCCCCTGGATCAATGTTGGTTACTAAAAAGTACACTCATTTAAATAATGTCATACATATGTATCCCAACTTTGATTGGTGGAGTGGGAGGGGGGTTTGCAGACGGATAGAATAAGAGGAACAAAACAATATATACGTTTTCCTTAAAAACATCGCACATTTTCTTTTCATGATATAATTGAGGGTTAGTGTCCCAACTAATTATCACCAATTGGTATATCCCAAGTCACGAGTGCAAACTCAAAGATAATTTTAAACAAAGACCAATGCCAAATCAGCCGTTTATTTATTTAAAGAGTTCACGTGTTTTTACCAACCCCAGTCTAACATATAGTCTTTTAAAGACAACCATCGCTTAGACGTTAATGTTAGTGTAAAACTTGAGATCAAAGGAAACCCTCCGTATTAGGGAGATTATATACCCACAGTATATATTTCAGCCATCAACATAATCATGGCCTCACCTTTAATTTTTAAATACACCAAATACCCCTATGTTTTTGCAGTCCCTGTCACTGCACTGCCCTTTGGTTGGAAACGCCACCTTACATCCTATCCTTTTCATAATTGAAGCGCCCCCGGCCCCGGCACTTTCACACTGTACTTGGCCAATATGCTCAATTCCAAAAAAATAAGCCGTCCCCTGTTCACCAGTCACCACTCATTCACAAATATCTTGTGAAATTATTAGTATTTATTTTGTTTAAAGGCTGACACAGAGATTTCCCGATGAGTGCCCAGTTTAAAAAATTCCAGTTGAATTCCAGTGAAAGTTGTTCCATTTCCGTGACGGAACTAACTGGTTTCAACTGTTTATTAAACTGTTTGTAACTGGTCTTAACTGTGTTCCACTGGTCGTAAAAACCCATGTTGAAACAAGTTTTTTTTGTTCCATTTTCCGTCACGGAATCAACTGATCCCCCCCCCCAAAAAAAACGGATATTCAACTGGATCAACTGGATTTCAACTTGTCTCCAGTTGAAACTCAGATCAACTGGGATCACTGGAATTTTTGAACCTGGGGCCGCACTCACTTTTCAAACAAATCGTGTGGTTTTGCACGTACATAATGCTTTGTCCTAGACTTGCAGTTTATATTGTTGCGAAGCATTCATAGAAACGTCTTTGTCCAACGCCGAGAGGCCCACAGTATTATGTGGCACCCCTTTTTGTGTCAGACCGTCTTTTGTGCTCTCTCCCTTTGTTACGTTTCCCCCGCCTTCCGCCTGTTAGCCAATCAGGTTACGGAACTATTTGTTGCTCGGTCGTCACGTCGTCTATATTGGGCTCAATTCCACTTGCCTATACCGATTCATTCGTGGAGGTTGTGTCTAAAACCCACCCCCCACTCATTTTGTTAAAATTCTCTCTTTTTCGTAATATTGTCAATGTGGGTGATACTTTTATTTTCTGTTTTTTCTCTGTAAACCCTGTTGTGTGGTGGGGTTACAATTTTGTACATTTTGTCGTGCTTTAAGTTATTATACGCTTTTAAGTTGAATTACCTTGTTTATATATAGAATGCACATGCTGCTGTTGGTCATCTTATATTTAAATATTTTAGATTTTTACCTGTCTAAATTGAATGGTTGGTTCTGCTCCCTCAGGGTGCAAGCAGGAATTATTATGCAAATTGGCATGGTATTAATTTATTATTTCTTATCACTCGCCTAATTTAGGGGTACGTATAGATGCATTAAGTGAATAACTTAGAAAATTTTCTGTGTAGAGTTGGGCTCCTCTCCCTTTCTGCATCCATCCAGCGGTGCCCTATTGTGTAAGGTACATATTGGTTACAAAGTTCAAGGTGCATATTTCTTAATTATTCTAGTCAGACTTAGCTTTGTGTTTCTCTCCCTCCTTGATTCTGTACATGTTTTATGTAGACCACTTAGATTTTACTGTCTGTGTGTATGTTGGGTTTTAACTCCTTTTTTGAACTGCATAACAAGATCTCGATTAATTGTCTGCGCTAATGTTCATAATTAAAGAATGCAGATGTTGTTCTGTCTGGTGTAAAGGGCTGATGGGTTATCCCCTTGTTCTTGGAATAAACCGTGCACATTGTAGAGTGAATATTGCTATAATAAGAGTAACCTCACGTGAATGTGGTAAGGTATAGCATCTCACTTCCGTTGTCCTTTCGTGTTTATACTCGAGTCATGTGGACCCAATAATCATTGTGTGAAAAACTAAGCTCAAATCGACGCATTCATTAGAAAATCACAACTGTGTATAAAATTCCGGATTCGGAATTTTTGTTATACACGGTATCACACTGTTATACTGTGATAAATGTTTAATGCATGAAAACGGAAAATCCGATTAATCTCTAAACTGTGAATGAACAATTTTTAGGTGAATAGTCTTAGTTTTAGATGACTATTTTTAAATTTCTATTCAAAATATTGTATTTAGAAATCTCTGAGTCAGCCTTTAATTTAGACCATCTAAGCTGGGTTAGTCTTGGTAAAGAGTAAAACTGTCATTTCAGTCAACTAAGTTGTCACTAAGGACTTTACATAGCCTACAAATTCCTTATTATGACTGTTCATGCCATGTATAACATTGTGGATAATAGCAATAATACCAAATATTTTAACACAGCCCATGGTACCGAGATTTACCAAAAAATTCAAACTTGAGGAAACAGGTTTTAAATCCACGCTTGTGTATTGGGCCTTTGATACACATAATTGGGGTTCAACTTCATCGCAGAGTCGGGCCGACCTAGTCTTTCGAACATGCTTTGCGCGCAGAGCATGAAAAATACGCGTTGCGTAAAAGCATGTTGAAAGGCTAGCGTCTGCAGACGTTCTGCCGAGGAAGTATGAATAGGGGTGGGCAAGTATGAACTTTTTAAAAAAATCCTTTTGTTAAAAAACGAGCATTTCTATGGCCCATTTTGGCTCCGGAAATGAATAGGCAGCTGTTCACACAATGATACTATTTAGGTTGGTTCTGTGGAGTTTAGGTTTTGTACCTGAAGTCTAAGGCTTTCATGTACCTTTTGGAAAAACAAAAAAACAAACATGATCTTCATTCGGATTTTGCTAGAAACTCACCCATAGGTGCTTTATAGGTTAGGCAAAGAATTGTCAAAGACAAAAATAGCCAAAATATTATCAAGTGCAGAAAAATATGTATTTTTCCAAAAATCTCTTCAAATGAGGCAAGGGCAATACAAAGAAAAACCAAAACAAGACCAGAGTTTGTGAGTGAGTGAAAAATGAAGGAGTCTATTGTTGTAAGGTCATGCCTTTGCAACCAGTTACATTAACTTGCAATACCTGTGAATGGTAAGGGGGTGGTCATACCAGCAGGTGCAGTGTTGGTCTATTATTAACATGTAGAGTAGCAGGAAACCATTGGGTGTTAAAGAGGGTGTATTCCTGTTTGATATAAATAATTTAAACCCAGAGGTGAAAGGTTGTAACTGTGCTAATGAGTGACTACATGCCCTCTGAAGGTAAAAACATTTTTTCTTTTATTTTAGGACAATCATGAACTTGGTTAGTGGAAACCTATGGTTTATAAAGGGATCAGGCAATATACCTAGCACCTGTGCATGTTACATAGTGTCATTAGTTTGTATGTGACAAATATTGGCAAATAACTAATTTACACCTAAAAAATCCCATGACCTTTATGTACAAAACTTGAAATCATAGAAACCAACCCAAAACTTTATCTCAAGTGAAAACGATTGTAGATTCAACACTCTGACGTTTTACCATCTTCGATGGAAAAATCCTACTCTGTGTTTTCAAAACTGCCACTGTCATCATAGAACGCATATAGTCATACGGTCATACAAATAATCGGAAAACACGTGTGTATGGATTGCATTGCATAAACTCTGGTTTCTCGAAACGTTTTTGTCCTAAAATTATCAATAAATACTCTTTTAACTATGGAATAAGAAGAAACTTTATGAAAATTACGGGCTCTGTGTTTTGGTTATTTTTAGACACAGTAGTACAATGACCAAATCTTCGAGCGAGGTGGGCGCACTGAACTTTCCATTTCAAAAAATTACGAGCGTCAACCTCAGTTGCATGAGTGGGTATATCTTTTGAATCGTGATCATAAATTCGATAAGGATTTAAATGTCCAATACACAAAACACAATGGCATAATCTCCTGTCATTGTTGCGTGACCCAATTCAATAGCAGGAAAACTTATCTTCAGTAGATAAAAATGCTAGATTCAACACTCTGACGTTTTACCATCTCGATGGAAAAAAATCCTCTCTGTGTTTTCAAAACTCCACTCACTCTAGTAGAACGCATAGTCATGGACGGGTTCATCACTAAATCCCCGGAAATAACACGAGTTGTATGGCAAGGGGCCTTGCCAAAACTCTGTGTTCTCGAAAGTTTTGTCTAAATTATCAATAAATACTCTTTCTAACTATAGGGAAATTAAGACGAAGAAACTTTATGCGAAACTTATCGGTCTCGTTGTTTGGTTATGTGTTTTTTTTGAGACACAGTAGACAATGACCACCAATATTCGAGCGAGTGTGGGCGACTGTAAAACTTTTCAATTTCAAAATTACGAGCGTCCCCACCTCAGTTGCATGAGTGGGTATATCTTTTGAATGTGATCAAAATCGATAAGGATTTAAATGTCCAATACACAAAAAAACATGGAATCATCTCATGTCATGTGCGTGACCCAATTCAAATAGCAGGAAACTGTTTTATAAACTGGTAAATGAATTTCAGTAGGAATGTATTTCAGCAGGTACCAGGTGATACTGACTCAGTATACACTGCATACAGTGCTATTCTATAACAAATAGTATTATCGCTTATCCGTAAAGCTTATTGAAGGTTAAAAAATGCAATCTCCGTCTTCATTCTCCCTCGCTGAGTAGATGGATAGAGCATCATTATAATGCAGATATCACAGGTTCGAATCAAAACACATAACTTTTTAATAACATGTACTCAATATTTACTTTAGAGGTAAAGCGAAATAAGTCCAAGATTAATTTGACATACGCGTGTTGTCAATACGTCGAGTAAGGAAATTGGCCAGGGATAAAGAAAAATTGTTCATTTGATGACCATTCGCCAGAAGTAAACCATTTTGCAATAGAGTATAGTAATTAAATAATGAATATTATAAGTACCATTTTGGGTTATGGCAATTGTAAGGTTGCAACATTTTCATGAAAATGAATAAAATGCCATCTCCATTTCTTTCGAATATCCGTGTCCAGGGACATAACACTATGCTGCATTGACACAAGCAAGTAGCGGCGCTATTGATAAGTAACTCCACCTGGTATTCAGAGGACAAAGCACTTCAGATTCCCTTTGTTTATTTGGAAACTTGCAGAGCCATTATGGACTGTCCATGCAGTTAAAAGATGTCAGACCCCGTTATCCCCGCCCAGTTTAGGGTAGCCGTTTCATATAGACCCAGTACGCAAATGCAGGTAATTGGCATTGCTTCCGTCATGCCCTGTATGATGTTGTTAAGGACAGCAGGACGGCTCAATGCACTACCTCATTTGCATTACGTGGGACTCTATCTCAAAAGTGTACCGTTTGGATTGAGCTGGCATGGTTCCGATTTAAAATAAACTTTGAGGTTGTACTGTGAGGGAGTTCCAATAATTTTGACTGCATATTTCAATTAGCATTTATTGAAAAAGAAAACTAAGCGAACAAAACTCATGTGGGATATGTTGCTTGGTAAGCTGTGACCTAACATCTTTGGGGAGATCACGACCCATAATTTCTTGCTGGACCTCATTTCTATTCAATCTACCACCATGTATTTAGAAAAAACACCATACACCAAACAGAGGGGGTCTGCGAACTTTGTGCTAACACCACGGTAAATTGAATCGAAACGGGGTTACCGCGGGCAAGTTACTGCGACTCAGCTTAAGATGATTTGTATTGCACAAGATGTTAGGTCACACCAGACCTGCGTGCCACCCTCAAAACAACTTGTCTTCGTAATTTTTGTTCATCCTTGTTTCCTTTTCGAGAAAAAAACCATGATGAAATATACGGGCAAAGTTAATTGAGCGCACCGTAGAAGCCTAAGATTTATTTACTCGTGCAACGCGGACATGAATCTTGTGCTTTGCGTCATGAAAAAAATAGCTCAATCTTAATCGGGGATGAGCACTGAAATCAGTTTCAACTGTGTGCCCCGGATAATCAATGGCTCAGATTCAGATAAAAGTGCTTTATCCTCTGCCGAGCGGATTTACTGGATATAAACAGTGCTAGTATTGCTGGAGTCAATGAAGCATGATGTACTCTACTTGTCACTGATATTTAGGAAACGAAATTGTGACTACATTTTAATCCAATCACAATGTGCAACTTTTGCACTTGCCATACCCCATAGTATTGGAAGGTTATTAAATTACACAATAATAACTGCGCAGAAATCAGTTACTTCAGTCCCACCGGTGTACCTACTGTATAGCACTATATGCAGTGCTCACAGTAGGTAAAGCGCTGTATGCAGGGTATACAATGAGTCAGTATAACAGGTACCTGCGTGTGTTTTAAGAGAGTTCTTGTTTAGCTTGTAAGGTTGTTTTATTTCCTGTTAATTTTTTCCTGGATATTTCCGTTGTAATAAGAAAGTAGTACCTTTGGACATAATCTTTTGTATGGTTAGAAATAAGACACAGCAGGCAAAATTGAATAGTGATGATTTCCGTCTATATACTCGCTTTGTAACCTCATTACATTAACTCACCACGCCAAGTGTAAAAGCATCACACGGCTATTCACTCAGTGACTGGTAAATAGCTTGGGGGGCGAACCGGCATCGTGCCATTGGTATTCGCCAAGCACTATTAAAGACACCCTAATGGGCCCGCTCTACCCAAAGGAACTCATGTTTATATAGTTGTAACCAAAGGTCCCAAAAATTGTGTTTTACTCTCACAAACAAAACACATCTTTGTGGCAATCGTCGCCCACATCACATCACATACTGTCTTCTCTGACGAAATGCCGTTTTTTCGAGAGAAAATCACCATTGAAATGTACCTAGAGATTTCTGTTTGCACTATGAAATTAAACTACAATTTACTTTTAATTTTGCATTATGAAGAAAACTTTGAGTTTAAGTTTTAACCTTGATGAGTTTTGAAAAGTGCAAATTGTATTCCTGATTATAAAGGCTACAAAGTCAGTAAGTCTGTATGTGAAACGCCAAAACAAAGTCTTTTTTCCACATACGGACGCTAATTTACCTTATATTTCAAATCGTTCAGTAAGATCTCTATGTGAAAAACGTCATTTTCACACACGAGGCAGATACGGCGCACATAGATCTGTATGTGAAAAGCCTAAAACAGATTGTTTTACGAACAACGTTAATTATACGACTATTGAAATTACGGTAAATGAAACTTACGACAGTATGTGAAATAGCGATATGCAGTTTTGGAGCTTATTGATCAAATTTTTAATTAATATCCACTAATTAGGTGCACTTTCAAAGATTGGAACTATCATGTGTAGACCATAACATTATAAGTAAATATGGCAAAATATTAAAAAAAGTAAAGATAAGACAGTATGTGATGTGGGCGACCGAAATGTTACTTTAAAAATATGCAAATTAGCCATGGGCATACTAAGTTGCATACAAAACCAAAGAATTTGTCATGAAGGACGCTTCTGTTACCAAAGGAACCCCTATTACGCGTGTCTGTTCCCGTCAAGTTTGATATGAGTTCCCCCGAGTAACTGCTAGTTTAAACTACGTCAGTACATTCCTACATTGTGTGTATATCCACTTATCAAACCTTGATTTAGAGCCTGTCGCATTACCAGCGACATTTTGAAAGATAAAATAGGAATATCGGTGTACGTTATAAAAAGAAGTCGACTCGACTTGCTTACTTCAAGGCTGTAGGCGAGATATCATGTCCGTTTGACCTACATAGAAGACCAACATTGATGCATTGGGATACGCTTAAGGCAATTGACTGCACACACATAAGTAATTGACCATAATAATAACATGCATCCAGCATACGTTTCCGGTAAAATGTCTAATTGCTTTAGGTGGTTTGGGTTTTTTTAAATGTTTGAGAAAACGTTTTTGAAAACGTCACTGGGTACATGACTGTTATAAGTTGAAAATCGGAATAATTCAATTAATCATGAATTAATAGATAAAAACTAAATAAACGAAGAATAAAGAAAACAAATACGTTAAAATAATAGTAAATTAAAATACATACATAAATAAAAAATCAGTGACTGCAACGTTAGAGGTATTATTAATCGGCCTTGCATCTGTGAAGTCATTACATTTAACCATGATGGGCAACTCTATGAAAACCACCGATAATGATATGAGTTTATGGCCAGTGATCGATGTGTTCTTCAAAATCTAAGAAAAACGCGCGTGAGTAAGCACGGTTGAAAGGTATACCAAGTGACGGGACGGGTCTGCGTCTGCTAGTTGGTCCGAAGGGTCTTTAGTGGAAGGATCATTTGTCCGAATTGAGCGTAAGGGTTAATTGGTCCGAAGGGTCATTATGAAATAAGCGTAAAGTTCAGGCTGGGGTTCATTGTCGATGGTCATTACTCCGAATTGAACATAAGGCTCATCCGTCTAAAACCTCATTAGTCTGAAAATAGATGGGGTAATGTCATTGATCTGAATTGAACAAAGGGTTCGATAGTCTGAATTCAAAATAAGGTTGATTGGTCCGAACGGTCATTAGTCGGAATTGAAAATAAGGTTGATTGGTCCGAAGAGTCATTAGTCGGATTGACCATTCTGACAAAGAAACTTATGCTTTAATTCGGACAATGACCCTCCGTGACTAACATCAGCTGGTCAGGGGGTTTTCTACCCTAATTTTGCAGTTGGGGTGACAGCATGTTCTGATGGGGCATATTTCGAGGATTTCCGCCGATGGGGAAGGGCGGAAGGGTAATTCTAGAGTATCTATATTTTTTTACAATGGAACTAGTCAGCCTCTGTTCTAGAAATTCAGCGAGGGAAATAATGCAGAGAAGGGGTGGGGGGGGGATTTCAACTTTCAAGTTCAAAGACAGATGGGGATGAGGCCAGACTGGGGACACCAGTCCAAGCTAGCTTCCGCTCCCTCCAACAAGATAAATTCATGTAGTATTGTAAATACGACAGAGTAATGTGGGTTTACTCGTAGGTTGAATACATATCTAAATAAGATCCAATCACTATTTGATTTGAAAGAACGCTCACAGAGACACGTTCAGACAGCAAGATGCTTTTGAATCCCCTTGGGCCAAATCTCATGGTTTTGACGGGTGAATGCACTTTAAATTGCTACATTTCTTGCTACATTTCTTGCTATTGAACAGAAGTAACCTGTAGTAACCTTGAAGTTTATACCAAACATAAAGCAAGTATTTAATTAAATTCGTAGGCTATTTGTTGCGATTAAAAACATTCATGATTCAGTTTCAAATCGCGTATTTAAAAAACCCCTTCCCATGCCCGGCAGATCGGAAGATGGGGAAAGTGAATTTACTTCCCAAAATTCGAAATGCCGGAAGACCCATTTTCAATGCAATTGTTTTGGTCTGTAGATTTACATATTATTCATTATTTTGCTAATCTTGTGCAATATCCTCCTGTAATTTACTTTTTATAAACAAAATAACAAAAATAAAAAAGGTAATAAAATAATATAATAATAAATAAACAATGTGCATAAGAATCCAAGAAAAGAATTTAAAAAAAACCAGCATGCACAACACACACCACCACACCCACAACACCCACCCACCACACCACACAAACCCACCACAACCACACACACACACTCACACACCACAACACACACACACACAACCCTCACCACACACGCACACACCAACACACCCACCCCACCACACCCCCCACAACACACACACCATTGCCGCCACCAAAATTAATTAAGACTGACTCAGGATTTCGAAATATAATTATTAATTATAATTATTTGGAGTCGAAAAACACTTAAGTGCCCCAAGTGGGGGATGGTCAATAGTAACCCATTTTGATTTGTTTTGCGATTTCTAGGTACGCAATTCAAATTTTTCAAGGAGTTTTTTGCTAATTGTCTGATTTATGAATACGCTCTCCTCTGATACCAAACAATTTTAAATTCCGTTCCACGGTTCATTAGATAAGTAAGTGGTTCCTAAGAACCCCCTCACCCCCATTGGGCACTGATTATGGAAGTGAAAAAAAACACAAGATACTTTACTAATTAAAAAATTAAATAAGTAATTAAATCTTTGGATTTATTTGCTTGAAAACCTTAGGAGGCCATCAATTAATAATTAATATACTTAAATAATGTTTTTATATGCTGATTAGCATCAATTTAAATTTCATGACCGTGTTCGTAAATGTGTAAGGTCTATGGGAAAAGACCAAGGTGTGAATTGAAGTTTATGAGAAAATACCAAGATGTATAAATTGCTATATTTCG
>JAMKCH010037174.1:0-60805 GCA_023653785.1 Ophioderma brevispina | reverse complement strand
AATAACGCCAAGTTGGCGTAAGCCTTATTTTTGTTTTGTTTTGAGAGTAATTTTATTTTTCTTTATATAGTCAGACCACTCTAAATGCAATGGAAGTTTTTTGGTCGATCTTAGTGCACGACCATTGCAAAGGAAAATACAAATGGTCGAGCGATCACAAACCCTGTCATCCATTTCTCAAAACAAACTACTCCCTGCATTGAAATCATATCTATAATAATCCCTCTAGATACAGTGCGTGCGCGAAATTTAGGAAATTCAATGTTACGGAATATTTGAAAACGTAAGTTGTCATTGTCGAGTGCATTTTGTTTTTTCGACGACGAGGTGCGGGCCGACGCTCGTATCGTCCATTGGTAAGGCCGCGGCGGTCTGGCTTAATACAATCAGGGGGGGGGGGGGGGGTGGGGGGGGGGGGTGGGGGGGCACTTGATATAGTGCAAAAATTTTAATCAAATGCAAATTCATTGATTAAAGAGCAAACACTGCAAAATCATTTAGGCCACTTGACATAGTTAAATTATAATAAGTTAAATTATATTAGATCCAATTCCTGTTTCCTGGCCTTTTGAATTGTACACTTTCATTTTCATGTAATATACACTTCACGACCCCCCCTTCTTTTTGGGTTTTTTTTTTTTTTTTTTTTTAAAAAGTGTTCCTCGACCGCCCAAAAGTTTCGCGACCCCCCCCCATGGTTTGGGAACCTTGCTCTAAACAAAACCTTCGACAGAATGTCTTTTCCACTTCACAATCAAATGGCGTAACCTACCCAATACGTGCATACTTACTGTCTTCTGCCCACACTTATTTGGACCTTCAAAAGTATACATAGAACATTTTAATATCCAGACTCACGTCCTGATAATTACATTTTTGGAAACAGAAAAACTGAAATAAATGTTGTTAGGTAAAAATAAAAAATAACCACCCCCACTTTGAAAAAGAGTATATCCCCAAATTCATACGCTGCCGACATCATATTCCATCTAATATTATTGTTTTTTACTTACCTGTTTTTAATGTAAGGATATAAGTGTGAATTGTGAAAATCTTTTCAGCTTTCTACATGTTGGTTTGACGTCGCAACATCACTTAAAAAGTGCAAAAATTATTCTGATGAGAATACTAGCTGTTTCTGCTAATTGTCTAATCTTTATTTCATATTTCACATTCCTGACGTGTGGCGAAAAAATCGGCGTCGCGCATTGCGGACATATCACGTTAGGATCTATGGACCCCCCCCCCCCCCCCCATGGCCCCCCCCCCCCCCCCCCCGTTGACACGCAATGGGCATGCCCATTGAAACATTCCACACAAATATGACCTTTGACATGTACGCCGGGTATTTATTTTTGTTGATTTATGTTCCTATCATAATACAAATGCTAACTAACATTAATTGTTTCGTCATACCAATGCAGGCGTCCCCCACAAAATATTAAACACTATACCACTCGGGGGATAGAGGTACTTTGTTTAAAAATACGCTTAGGTCTTTCTTTGGTAATGCTATTTAAAGCCAAATAAATAACCTTTTTGTTGTCGTTTATTTCATTCTAATCCCATAATGTAAAGACGATATGCTTCATCAAAAAGGAGATGGCAAAACAGATTGGTCCAATTTGTATTGATTACAATTTGTAAGATTGCGTGAAACATGATTTGTACCATCTCAAATTGGAATTTATTGATTGGAAATTGAAACTTCCGAAGACATTGGGGAATCCCCTTTTAAACTTCATTATGGTCCAACAAAGTGCGAACTTGTTTTTATGATCAGCGATACTTTGGCGTGGGTGTTTTTCAAAAATTAACAGTTCACTTTCCTTAGCAGGCGAGCCTATCAAGCCTCTCAAACCACACAAAATGATAAACCAACACAAACAACAAGAGTTTCCGTATTGAATTTCAAGAATCCTACGATCTGTAAACAGAATAAAAAAAAATTAAAAAACACCTCTGATAATAGGCGTGCATGGATATTTTTTATGTGACCGCTTTGATTTTGGGGAATAATTGCACTGTGAAGCCCAACCGACCCATGGAGCAGAAAAAAAAACCCCCGGGGTGGAAAGTAATCATAGTCCGGCAGGTATCATAGTCGGGCCCATAGACACAACGGAATAAGCATGACATTACTGTTGCTCGTTAATAGTCAACTGATCGATGCCCTATTGTCACCATGTTCCCGGACTGTGAGCCCGGAGACTAACTGCATCACCTGCCACACCAGCAAAGACTCCTAACCCCAATACGGCATACTTCCTGTCCTTTCTGCCCACAAGCTTTTTGGACCTTCAAGTATATCCATTTTAATATCATACTCACGCCGATAATCACATTTTCGGGAAATTTGAAAAACTGTAAATAAATGGTAGTTAGGTAATAATACCACTCACTTTGAAAAAGAGTAGTCTTCATACGCTGCGCAAATCATATTCCATCTAATCTTATGTGTTTTTTTAACCTTACCTGTTTTTAATGTAAGGATAATGAAATTGTGATTGTGAAAATCTTTTATACTTTCTAAAATGTGTTTGACGTCGCACATCACTTAAAGTGCAAAAGTTATTGATGATGATAAACTGCTGTTTCTGCTAATTGTCTAATTCTTTATTCCACATCTCCTGACGTGTCGGAAAAAATCGCGTCGCGAGTGCGACATAATCACGTTAGGAATCTATGGACCCCCCCCCCACCCCCCCGTTGAACACCAATGGGCAATCCCCCCATTAAGACATTTTCCCACACAAATATGACCTTGCATGTAGCCTGGTATTTAATTTTGTTGATTTATGTTCCTATCATCTACCAAGCTAACTAAAATTATTGTTTCATTACAATTGCAGGCTGTCCCCCACAAAATATTACACCTCGGGATAGAGGCATTTGTTTAAAAAAATACGCTTAGGCTTTTTCTTTGGTATGCTATTAAAGCCAAATAAATAGCTTTTGGTGTTTGTCCGTTTATTTCATTCTAATCCCATAATGTAGAAGAAAACGATAATCTCACATCAAAAAGAGAGTGCAAAATCCGATTGGTCCGATTTGTATTGCTTACCATTTGTAAGACACAAATTGCGTGAAACAATGATTTGTACCATACTCAAAAAATTGGAATTTAATTGATTGGAAATGAAACTCCGAAAGACATTGGGAATCCCTTTAAACTTCATAATGTCAATAAGTGCGGAAATTGTTTTTTTATTATCAAGCGATACTTTGCGTGGTTTTTTTCAAAAATTAATCAGTTCATTTTTTATTAGCCAGGCGTAGCCTTATCAAGCCTCTCAACCACACAAAATGAAACCAAACAAACACAACGTTTCCGTATTGAATTCTCAAGGAATCCTACGATTCTAGAGACAGAATTAAAAAATTAAAAAAAAAACACCTTGATAAAGGCCCCGCATGGGAATATTTAGAGTGAAGCATGTGATTTTGGGAAAGATGGCACTGGTAGAAGGCCCAACCGAACCCATGGAGCATACCGGTGGTAAAGTAATCATAGTCCGGGCAAGGTATCATAGTCCCGGGCTCCTAGACGAAACCTCAAACCCGGTAATGCTCAATAGCAGACATTAAGTGTTGCGTGAATAGTCACTGAATCGATTGCCCTATTGTTCCGCATTGTTCCCGGACTGTGAGCCTCCTGGAAGACTATATTCTCCTGCCACACCAGCAAAGACTCAAGCGAACATCTCTCCTTTGTTAGAAGGAAGAGCCCGTTTGTGGTAGATACAAAATTGCGCTTGGTAAGACAACGGTGACGAGGAATCTCGAAGTCTTCCTTCAACAAGGAATAACATCAGTCCGGCGAGCAATATATACATTCGTGTTTCCTTTCAAATGGACCACAGACGAATGGCTTTTTCTCATCGGATCGCTGAAGTCCCAGTGTGCTCAACAGTGTAGCCGTTCATGCAATTTTCAAATGCTTAAAAAAGGCAGAATTTGGACCAAAGTTGAGTTTGCACTCTCATGTTTGATGAAGCGTATCGATTGGAAATAAAATACAAATAAAAGCTTATTTTATGGCTTTAAAGCATACAAAGACCCATTCGTACTTTTCTTTCTAACAAATGCCTCTGTCGAGTGTCAACACTTTTTTGGGACAGCCTGTACATGCTATATGTATTTGTCTCGTAATTGATTTTCCCTATACAAATGAATGCCCAAAATACATGGGTTTTAGAAAACTGCTTTAAATATAAACTTAATAATCCGATAAATAATTTTTTGATTAAACATATTTATTTGATATCTTCTCTTAATTTAAATAAAAATTATGTTTAATTTAGGGTGCATTATACGGATAAAAAAATAGACATATTTTCGGTCAAAATCAGCGCTTATGAAAATCAAATGTTTTTACCTTCACATCCCCCTAATTTCTCAATGGTTGTATAATATAGGTTTTGTCTAAATTTTCTTTCACTGATGTTAATGTCTACGAGCATATCGACATAAGGACGCAGTTTCATAGAAATATTTTTTTATGAAAATGCCCTTTTTTATGACGTTAGGGTCCATAGGCATTCCTTATTGTTATTTAAAGGCTGATCAGAGATTTTCGACATATAATTTATTTTGTGTGTTTATTAAAATAGTCAACTAGAACTAAAAATATTGACCTAAAATGGGCCAATTCCAAGTTTGAGATGATCGGATTTTTTTTTCGTTTTCATGCAGTCAACATTTAATGTATAGTATAACCGTGCCCTAGGTTACTGTGTATAACCAAATTTCCGGATTCGGAATTTATAACAATGTTGTGCTTTTTCGATATGAAGGACTTCGGTTTAGCTTCGCTATTTCACCAGTTTATTATTATGTGGACAAGCATTATTATATGCAAAAACCCGATTTGGTTGAAAATTAGGGCCCCTCATCTGGAAATCTCTGATACCTGTACAATTATGTAGTGTATTTGATAATGTTATAAATTTGTATCCTTAGAAGGCCCTGGTTCGAAACTATAGGGTACATTCACTAAATGATTAAGTAATTGTTTACATTAGAAATGTATTTAACTCATAAAACAAAGTGTTTACAGTTTCAAATGTTTTTCTCCACGTTTTTCATTTTATTGTCTTTTTTTCCCTTCCGCAAAATTGTTTGCCTAAATAGACGTTTTACAATCATAGGTGGTAAGGCTCTGTATGATGTCATGTCTACAACGTTAAATTCTCCGAGAAGATTGTAATATGCGCCTTTAATTAATTAACATTGTTAAAAAACAAGTCAAAAGACAACAATAACATGAAAGCTGTGATTTCACGCCATTATCTTATGTTCCCTGCTTGTTTCTTTTTTATATATTTACTTCTGCGAGTTGTTGATTCCCAGCTGCCAGTAAAACGATGTTTCTTTTAACAGTTTTTATTTTTAATAGCGAACCGACACACACGACACTACAACTATTATATTCGAATTACGACTCATGAACGAATGTCATTAACTAGGCCACTATTTAAAGGTCCATGGACACGGCTCTGATTAGACATTTTTTAATTTCTTAACATTTTCGTATCCTCAACAGTATCCTGATCATACGCAACACAGATTTTAACAAGTACTGAAAAAATGAAGTGTTAAATTTCAGGATAAATATACCCTAACTGACGGGCCTTCTCCTGTTTTCTTCGCTAACTCGTATCAATGCTGGAGTTGGATTTGACCCCGTTTAATTACGTCCGAGTAACAAGTTGGTAACAAGCTCACACGTGGGCTAAAAGGGCTAACCGCACCGCACTTTCCAGATATCTCTCCTTGTAGGTTTCTTTACCTGGGAACTTGAATAAAGCTATTCTGGTCTGATTCTCCTTGTCGGTAAGGTCGCCGCTGGTGCATTCGCCGTCGACAATACAACGCACAGTGATTATCGTAATTTTTAAGGCACCACATCAAGAAAAATTATGCCATATACGATACACACGGACTACGCATATACGCGCGAGAATTCAAATTGTGTATGTATGCAAGAAAACTGGGCCACGCGCACGACCGTTCCCGATGACCATCATGACGCGTTACGCGTAAAATCGCGTATTTTTTACTCCGGTGGGCGTCCCTTTTTCCTCCGGGGTCCCGCTGCCAGCGCGATAACACGTTTCTTTTGGAATTTCCTGTGAAGGCTTGTCCAAAACCAGTTGATATTATGCCCACTTTTATCAAATATACGGTTTCTCAATTACTGCTTCATGCAGATTTTACATTGATACCAATACATACTATGAATGAAACCATTTTTTGGTTGTATTATAAGTATGTTTAAAGCATGTCCATGGACCTTTAATTGAAAAAGTTATTATGAATTAAAACGTGAGAAGTCATTAATTTACCACTCGGTAAGAATGGCAACATAACAAAACGTGGGCGTTCATTATTTCAAAAATTAAAATTTGTAATTAATTCGCTATAACGACAACTTGAATATTTTTAAGTCGATAACATATTTATAATGATGAAAAATACTTGAAATACCACAATTTCTTCACCATTATAATCGCATTTTAACATAGCACTACACGTTATATCGAGACAGTTAATTTCTTACTCTCTGTGGCTCCTCTACAAACCCTGGTTTATTTGGCAAGAGCGCCGTGCTAGTAATACGGAGGTCTCCGGTTCGAGTACAGTCAATCGCACATGCTTTTTTAACATTTGTGGGCACTGGCCATTTCCAGGAAACCAATTATATTCAACTATGGTTAGTTTACGGTCCCTGAAAATTATTTGTAGAATAAGCAATGGGATATTGAAATATACGCAATAACCGCAATAACCGCTCACATTAAACCGGTATTTCAGATTCAAAAGAATTTTTGTAATTAGATAATATTGTTGGTGATGTTCTTTCCTACGAAGCACGGAACATCTTTAATTTGTTTGTATTATATCAGTTTTCTTGCTTGCAGAATCAGCCATTGATATATGCACTGTCTTCTTATCAGCCGCTCTTCTCTGATCAGTGATGAGAGAAGCTATCGTATAGAGGTAAGGATTCAGAGAGGAATTGATGGGTATGATAAAAACCACTGACCACGTATACATTTCTACAGGAATGACAGCGACACCTGTCTGTGAAAGGACACCCATGATTATGACTGGCATCCAGCAGATAAAGTCCGTACCAACAATCGCAGCCATTCTTATAGCTATCTTTAAATTATCATCCCTGCTTTCGCTCCTCACTTTCTGACGCATTAATTTCACATTAACAAACATGATGATATAGCACAGCATAATTGCCAGGAAACACACTAAGTTAAGCCCCAAGAAGATTGCTATGGAGAAAAACCAGGCAGGTTTGAATTCCTCAGGAACGGGTAAGGTAAAACTCCGTCCCGAATCTGGTCCACCGACATCGCTTGATTGAATGCTATAGCTTGATGGACGGGTAATTAAAGGTAAACCAATGCACACGTCCGATAAATCATACAAATCGGAATCGGGACCGGCATATACGGTTGGCACTACGCCTAGAACTCCCGCAGCGGCCCAAATAATACTCACTGCAACTTTTATCGAAGTGCTTCGAAATTGTATCTTGCTAAATGGGAACACAAGACAAATAAATCGGTCCATTGTAATAAGAGTTATGAAAAATACAGAGGCTTCACTTGAAAACAGAGACAAAAAGCTTGCAAATTTGCACAAATTAGAAGATCGCCACTTTTCAGAGTGGATGAAGTAATCGTCACCATAATACATATCAACAGATGCAAGGATTATCATATAAACACCCATTATGCAGTCAGAAATGGCCAAATTACTGACTAAAAAAGACTGTTTAGCTTGAATGGTACTCTTAGACTTTTCTCGGGTACGTACAATAATCACGCATGTATTTCCAATCAGGGCACTTATACCGAGTACCCACATCGCCACGCGAAGTACTGAATTTTGCATTAGACTCCCACACATGAATAAGGGTGGTTGTGGTTCTAGGATGATGCAGTCGTCCAGATTGTCGAAATGGCAACAGAGATGATGATCATCTACGTACCTAATGGCAAAAAAGTGGAATATCATCTGTTGTGTTTCATTCCAAAGCAGGAATAAACTATGAATTATTTTAAACACGCGACTTACAAAACATTTATTCTATGAGATTACACCGACAATATGCGCCCATGCATTATTCCTCATATCCTTGCCCCCATTTGAGCACAAATAAGATATCCAAAAGGCGGTTCAAAATTGTTGAACTGGCAATGATAATTAACTGAATTACAGTGAACACCAGATGTCTTGTTCTCTTTGTCGTGCTTAATTAGTATGTTAGATATTAGACATACCGTATCCCTTTCAACAGAAAAAAATGAAAACACTTTGAAAACTCTTGGTGTGCTATATATGACTTAGCCCTATTCGTCCTAAAAATACACATCTATTCAGATATGATGCCAGTAGTATAAATTTATTTAAAACGAAGGTACCTTAGACAAAATGACGTTGTCTGTTAGCAAATTGTAAGATTATCTTTTACTTATACTTACAAGAGCTTCAAGTTATTTAGTCCTCGGAAACCATTGTCATGTACAACCAATGACTTTTCACTCCGTACGTCACGTATAAAAATACTGCAAAACAACGAACTAAAGTTGAAAATAGCAAGTGGGAGCGCACGATCACAATTTTCAGGTTTACTTCAACCAAGGTTTATCATTGGGAGGTGGGAAGTGTGGGGTCCCCGAATTGATGTTTCCCACAGAAAAATCAGAGATAAAATCCTGTTTCAACTTCATTTATTTAGCTAAAATTAATTTTAATTATACGGTACAATAATTAAACATTTACGATGCCACTTTTCCGGCAGGTTACAAGTGCGGAACCAATAAACGAATTTAGACAAACATTAAACTACTTTACAACGGTAGCAGCTAAGTAGTAACTGGTTGCTACTTTAAACTCACATTGTCCTCAGTAATGAAGCACCGTAAAATGCGTCAGTGTAGATAATTATTATAGGAACATTCCACAGATACCTGAAAGTAAATAAATACATAAAAACTGCAATTATATCCTAAAGCGACAAAGAATAAGCCTCTATGCGAAAATGCATATTGTAAACTACGACGCAAATTACATCACGATTTTTCAATGCATGTAAAATAGATAAGGATGTTCATATGGGAGAACAAAACTGTTTTTTTAGGAACGATTATTTACTTATAATACTAATAATCTCTACGTGAAATCGCTTTTTTAGGACCGGTAAATGGACGCTGGGGTAAATAAAAGATGTACGACAGTATTTTAGACACAATTCATATCTATAACTGTTAGTTAAAGTGACGTCACCTTTTTGACCCCAATTTAAATGCCAAATTTCATTCATCACCAAAAAGCTCAAAATGGAAAATACGATAGCATGTGATTAGGGGGACGAAGTAAGAAAATTACGTAAATAGTAATCTTTTACAAATTAAGGTTAAAATTCACACAATTCTAATAAATTGATTTATTAACACGATGTTCTGCGCTTGGATACTATTGTCTAATTGTGTTCTGTGTGTAAATCTCTTGCCCTGGAGGAAAATATATTATCCATCCTTCTTTTGATGCTTTCCTCTAAAAAGAAACACAGCATTTTAAGAGTAGGTATTTAAACTTACAATTCTTCGCTGAGCATGGGAAGATCCTCAAATATGAAACTATCCAGCGAGGACATATTGTTATTGGAAAGGTCCCGTTGTAGTAAAACTTTGGATTTTTTTGGATATTATCCATGATGAGCACAAATGAAAGTAAAATCGTAATTTAATTAAATTGGATTTCAAAAGGCACGAAAAACTGATTAACATAACCATTAAGGAATATATCATGATTCTGAATATTTGGAAAATTGGTATGGTGGAAAGCTTAAGTAACGTAGATTACATCATAAATCAAAATAAGTTGAAAATTGGTCCCATTTTGTTGCGTATTTTGCCCTTTTAATTTTTCCGCCCAATAGCTTACTCGAAAACGGTTCCTTCCGCAAATCCACAAAATCGCAGGCAATGGTGACGTCCAAAGTGATGACCATCCATAATTTACGAAGTCGTTGGACCATCATATCGCAGTGTTGCCTCTTATAATAAGTAAAACACACCGAAAATGGACAAACAAAATATGTCATTCTGTAACTATTTTTCTAATTTTATTTTACTTTCATTAATCCATCCACTATTAAAGTGTCATCAATAACAATTCGATTCAACACGATGTTTTGGTCTTCACTTTGACTCCGAGAGAGTCAAAATTGGGCGCTTTTTGATCAATGAAGCCGTGGCAAAAATCCGCGACCGTTTTCTTCGTATAAAAAAAAATCAAAAAAGCAAAAAATTAACATGCCTCTATTTTTGTGTAATTTTTACATCAATGTATTATTTTTTTGGGAATTCGTGATGTATGTACCTATATTTTATGAATGTAAGTCCACTGAGCTTGACAAAAATCTGACATTTTCCTTTAAGAAGAAATGACACACTTTCCAGACTCTAAAATATTTTACTCAATGTGATTAACAGGAACAACCCTTCTGTTGATAAAATCTAGTCAAGTTAAGTAAATACCTTATTGTTGAATAACATATACTCTGCTTTGTGTAAGGTGTACTCAACTTTGACTAAGATTTAACTCAAGATAAAGGTTGTTCTTTTTTTCTTATCAACACTTTTAACAGTGAATGAAGCATAGCACGGATACTTACAACAAGAAACTTTACTAGTCCGACAAAAGTTCCTCTTTCAAGTTTAACTATATCGTTGCTTTCGTGATCTGAAAATGCAGAAAAAAACATATGTAAAGTCGATTTTATTCATATAAAGCCCATGCTGCACAATGCCACACATAATAAAACACTGACTAAAATTAACCTCGAGTTTCCAATTACATGTACTCAATAGTACGAATAATAGTACGAAAGTGATTTAAATTTCAACCAAGTTTGCTAAATAATGAATGTCTCGTAGTCGTAGCACACATACTTAATATAAATAATCGAAAAATGAACTGCACTTATTAAGCGCAATATGCATCGTCGGAAGCCTCATTGCGCTTTACAAATAATAAATATTAAAAATAGTAATACACATACATATTACTACGTGAATCAAAAAAAAAGTGCAATGGTTGCAGATGAACTTGACCTTGATAAAATCACTGAATCATAGATTTGTTGTTATTTTAATAAAGCAAATCAAATATACTTCCAAATGTTGAAAAAATGAAAGAAAACGATTAAAAAATAAGCCAGATATGACTAATTTTGTAAGCGCACCTCTTTTTCCTCCATTCCAATGGGATTTATACAGTTAAGCAAAAATACGTTAATGTACGATATACGGGGCATAGCATTGTGAAAGTAATGATGACTCATGCTATTTTGTTTAATTGATATGAATGGCCATGGTCTCCTTCATTGATCTTCAAAAAGTATGTAATGTTCAATCAAAATCTCACCCAATTAATCTTGATGTGTAAATGAAAAGGGTTTCAACACTACTACTGTAATCTAGGTATAGATACAAGCTATGCAATAGGGAACTAAACTCTTTGCAATATCCTAAACAATGGGAAAATCTTGTTTTCTTGCTCTGCAACAGGTGATTATTGGTGTTTGGATTCGTCATCAGTTGGCACATTGGTATATATAAATTCATTGATTAATCCGTAGCTGAAATAATCAAGAAAATGTAGCATTAAGTTGACAAAGGTATCATGATATTGATGTTGTATACATTCTCACAAACACGTTTAATGTGTGTAAATCCCATAGGAATGGCGAAAAAAGGGGCGTGTTTACAAAATTGGTCATATCTGGCTTATTTTTTAATCGATTTCTTTCATTTTTTCAACATTTGGAAGTATATTAGATGTGTTTTACAAAAACAACAACAAATCTATGATATAGTTATTGCATTAAGGTCAAGATCATCTTTCATCCTTGCACAATTTTTTTTGATTCACGTAGTATATCAAAAACCACAAATTTATAAGCCCACAATTAGTACTCATTGCACTTTTATAAATACATTACATAATATTAAAAATAGTAATAGTACCAGTATTACATGTACACATACATATTCTATCTAAAAAAACACAAATTAATAAGCACACAATTGGTACCCTAATCAAACTTAAATACAGTTTACAACCCACAGTATGGCACCAAATACACTATTGCACAAGCAAATATCATTACCATCTCATATAGGTTTTTGTTTTGTTTTTGAAAAGAGATCTCATCAGATTATTCATGATCATATGTATTGCACAAGGACAATTTAATTGAATGCGAATAGCAGGCACACGTATCAGTCATGCCAAAATACCAAACCCACAAACAATTTTCACAATACAATAAGAAAATCGCATACATTTTATAAAATTAATTAAATGTTAAAAATCACATCACCCAAAGTACTGTACATTAACACATCTACTAAAAAATAAAAACACTGCTGTGAACAGAGTATGCAACAACCTTTAATATCAGTACAGTATATACATGTATGCCCCAAACACATACACTCCCACACCACACACACACACACGCACCACACACCACAACACACACAAATGCTTGCAACACACACACATCCACACAGAATACATGTACATAACACCAGAAACTGTCTTTCACACACACCATCAATCACGCAACACACACAATGCTGTGTGCTTGTGTGCGTGCATGAATGTTTACATGACACGCACACACCTACACATGAGAACGGTTAAAAAATGCAAATAGACACTGTGCACCATGTGCACACATCAAAATACATGGCCACAAAAATGCACACGAATAACCCACACAACCACCATCACCATAGAGCAGAATAGGAGTTTAAAAACAGGTACTGATTAAAAAGAAATAGTCTCAATGAAGACTAAAATTTTGCAGTGATACTGCACGCTTAATTGAAATTGGAAGTTCTTCCACAGGATAGCTGAGCTGATGCAAATGCCTCTACTACAGACGCCGGTAGACGTTTTCGCCAGTATATAGTAAGCAAATGTTTCATACCTGATCTTAGAGTACGCGTCGGAACAATTTCAGCAGAGTTCCGAGATGTATTTTGGGGCCAACCTATTAAGTGCCTTGTATGTCAACAGCAAAATCTATACACAATTCTTTTGCGAACAGGCAGCCAATGGAGTTCGTGTAACACTTACAAGGTTTGGAGATGAAAGAGTCCTTAAATATACCAGGATATAATTTACCACCAACTGTATCAGACAATTTTCTGTAAGAAAAAGGATTATCATTGGCATTGTTTTAAGAACAAGGATACAATATATTTTTTCTTATATATTGCTTTTTCTCCTTTGAATAACAAAATTTCTTGATTACGATGTGTTACAAAATGTTAATAGTTTACTACTACTACTTTTATCAAACCGCCGCCGCCGCCGTCGCCGCCACCGCCGCCGCCACCACCACCACCACCACCACCACCACCACCACCGCCGCCCCCGCCACCGCCACCGCCACCACCACCACCACCACCGCCACTGCTACTGTTGTTGTTGTTGCTGCAACTACTACTTCTAGTTCAATTTACCAGTTCTTCTAATCTACTACTATCGGTAGTAGTGGTAGCAGTGGTAGTAGTAGTAGGAGGAGGAGAGGAGGGAGGGAGAGGAAGAAAGAGGGTGAAATCGTAATGGAAACGCAAGCATTAGTTTACATTCATGTAAGCACGAGCATCATTCATTACTCACAGTAAATCAGATGTTCTTGCCAAAAGAGAAATAGTTGTTTTAGACCACCCATTTACACACACCACTTCCAGGTTCTTTTCCGTATATACGCACTTGCATTCAGATGGACATTTCTTACGATCTGTACGAAATCAAGTCAAAATTAGTTTATATTATATAAGACAAGATCTTTTCAGCAAATCTTTAAGAATAATGAAGACTTTGTATTGCGACGCGTACCTCTCGGAATAGCGCATGCTGAGAAAGCTACAAGGCTCTTAAATTATTTAGCTGTAAAAAATTATGAATTCCTCCTAGCCTAGGCGATAAATATAATGTTCATGCAATTGTTTTCTATGATTACCGCATTCTTTTTCATCGTCAGCTCCAGGGCATCCTATCTCACCATCGCAAACCTCCTCCATCGTCACACACTTTGAAATGTTTACACCAGGGACCTCATCACAAAGGTAAGATCCAGGACAATGGATGTATGCTACATTAAAATAAAGTAACAACAACAACAAAACAACAATTATTTAAATGGGGAAGCAGCGTGGAAAACCCTATTATCAATAAATACTATTTCCACCACAATCAATAAATACTATTTCCACCACTTAAAAGCGATGATCGCAAATCACAATTTGTGTTATCTTTAAAGGCACGATCAGTGATTTGGTAAATCTTTAATTTAACAAAATAATGAAAAACCATATTTTGCATTTTTTACAAGTATAGGTATGCTAACATATCCTACAAGTGATAAGACTGAAAGCAACTTAATAAAGTTAGATATTTTATTAATTACTGTCCGAACGGACACTCATTGCAACACGTAATTGAATAGAGGTTTATATCTTTGAACACTGTAGTTTTCTTCCTTTTTTGTAAATACGAGAATTCTACAGACTTATCCGTCCACTTTTAAGCTACCCAAGCAAATTTCAAATACTTTGATATTTTGTCTCTTTCGGGCAGATCACTGATAGTGCCTTTAAATACAAAGTCCTTGACACGTTTAATTATATATTAACAGGAGCGTGGGGTGCGGGGTGCCCCCACCCAATTCCACAAAGGGGGGGGAGGTCCACTTTTTGATGATTTTTTGATAAAAAGGTAGGATCCCTTTATATTCTACTGCTGTGTTTTTAAGGCTTGCTTTTTTCTGATCTGAAGCAACATGGGAACCATAAATTCTTTATTATCTGTTACATCTTAAGTCAGGTGACGTCACCGTATGTGTTTGGATTCGCATCTTAGAAACGCACGCGCTGACCTCGCAATTACAGTATTTAACGACGAGAATTAAGGTGACACATTCGAAACGAATGCAGGGTCGAGTCTTGACGTCAACTTCGAACTTGAGACCGAACAGAACATTGTTTTCCTTTTTCTGTAATTTACAGTTCATACTGCTAAATATATAACCTACTGCCGAAAACTGATTCTTACTCACCACACCGGTTTTCGTCAGCTTCATTAATGACACAATCAGTAAAACCGTCACATTTTGCAGCAAACGTGACACAGAATCCCGAACCACAATGAAAGTCATTTGATATGCAGACATCTACAGTAAAAAAGTAATGAAATGATAACGGAATATTTTTTATAAAAAAATATCTGGAGAAGAAAAGAAATATTCTTCCATATTCTTACAATGATTATACGGAGGATTTACTTGTTCCAATTCAAATCGATATCCACGCATATTTCCAGTCGTGTCCGTCTCCAAAGTCATCCACATACCGGAAGCAGACGACGTGATGGTCCTCAATTTTGGATTTCCAGTTAATCTGCCAATGGTGTCCTTCCAAACATTTTCTCCGTTACCAAACGTTAGGAAATCAAACGTTCTTTCCAACTGAAATTCCTTAACACGTACGACGACCAACATTTGGTCTTCAGCATGTATTACCCACTGACATGCAAGGTTGGGATAGTATTGTGTTGGAAATCCAGGAGATGTCATGTTAGTTTGTCTCCCCTTATCAAGGTAAATACTTGTTGCCCCACATTGACCTGCAAGTTCGTGTTAACAATAGGAAACATTTTAAAGCCTTAAAAAGGTGGATTTCGTAATAATTGCGAAATTCACTTTTAAGGTGCATTTCGTTATTATTTTAAAGATGCATTTCGTGATTGACAACCTCGTCCCCCGAGTTACCTAAAAATGTTGATATTTTATATCACCTGAACCGTTAGCCTAAGTATAGTATTTGTGCCGAATCTTACGTGCAAATTCAATCTACTCTGGAAGAAATGCGTAAGTTTGTATATTTGTCGGTAAATGGATGTATGGCCTATGGGGACCGCGATACAAACATTAACATCAAAACGCACGGTCAGAATCAACTAAAAGTTTAAATGTTATGGTTAAAGGTCCATGGTCCGATTACTAATAGCCTCGTCCCCAGAACCTGTGGTCGAAGTTTTGGTAGCTAAAGAAAACGATTATTTTTCTCATTTACCCTGTGAAATCTTAGGGTTAAAAGATGTTTGGTTGAGAAGTTATGAGCGAAAATGGGTCCCATTTTGGTCGACCGAAATTAATTTCACACAGTACTCTATGGGTTTATAAAATCACGTTTTTAGTTCTCACAACAAAACGGATTGAAATATCGGCGCGAAACTTTGCAGATGGGGTTTTGTGGTGGAGGCCGTTCCATTAAGATAAAAACTTATATACTTAAATCGGGTCATCCTCCTTTAAGTAGATATTGTCGAAAAATACAGTATATTTATCAAGTTACTTTCTCGGGTTGTATCATTTACTTGATCCTCGCGTGCATTGAATTGAGTTTCGCATCGTCATAGATTCTGCTAGAATCATGCATCATAGGCCCACCCTTCTAAAAATATATAATATAATCACGGCCGCTTGAAACTCTGAAATAAAGACTGAAATACATTAGCGCTCGTTCCTCTGGTATCCACTTAAACACAGTCCTCTGTGGCCCAGTGGTAATTCTCACGCCTAGATAGCGAGAGGTCCGGGTTAGAGAACGTGTATCTCTCGTCTTCATTTAATTCTGTGCTAGCAAGTTTCTCTATATAACATCTATCAAGTTACTTTCTGGGGTTGTATCATTTACTTGATCCTCGCGTGCATTGAATTGAGTTTCGCGTCGTCATAGATTCTGCTATAGAATCATGCATCATAGGCCCACCCTTCTAAAAATATAAATGGAAAATACACTAATCAGACAATTTTGGGGTAATTGTTCTACCTATAGCTTTTCATAAAGGCTTTGTGCTTTGCTACAGTCCCGAGTCATTGTACACGGTGTGTTACCACCACCGGCGAGTGCCAAATTGTGTAAAACGTTTTTCTATGGAGTGTGAACTGCGCACTATGATGAGATTGCGATTTATTCGTATTGAAATACGTGTAACACAATTTGGCACTCGACGACCCTCTAAGGCGCCTTCCATTTGAGAACTGTCGATCTTGTAACGATTGATGCACAAAAGTTTGAGGCATCTTTGACCGAGGCTATGCTCAAATCAACCCGGGGCTTAGCATTAACTTAAAGTACAAAAAATAAAGGAAAAATTAACTTGTTTCAATTTTGAACTTACCACAATCTTTTTCATCAAACCCATCAGGACACAGTTCACGTCCATCACATTTCTGACCGTCATGAAGGCACATTAAACCCATGCTGATAGAACAGACAAAATCATCGACGTAACACGTAGCTGAAATGATTTCAAAAAGCATCTACATTATAATAGGCCACGTATATCCAGAGGGTGTTTTGAGTCAATCCCACAATGCACCAGTTTTGGGAAATTTTACCTCAATAGGGTCATATCATGTGATCACATAAAAATCCTATTCTTAACACATGAAAACCCAGACTTTAATGCTCATCTTAAACAGCTGTGAAAATGTAAGGAATTTCATTGGCCCGGGTTCAATTCGCATGATTGAACCCAGGTAGTACGTACTGCGTATTGACGTTATTTTTAGGTTGAAACGCTTGCGTCATACAGCGTTTTGCTACGTTCGCACGCGCCTGCCAGCGTTGCGTCTCGTTGCGTATGATCGTTGCGTTCAACGGGTTGTTCGATTGTTGTCACTGGGTGGTGGCAGTCCTTTCTTGTTGTATTTAAAGCCGTAAAGCATCGCGAAATTGGGTTAAAGATGACCTTAAATGATAAAGCTGTTTAAGAATGAGAATAAAGGTATGATTTTGGGAACCGGTACTCGCTTTACGACGAATTGAACCCGGCGACACCATTATTTTTTGCGTACTGACATGTGTTTAGTATAGTACGGTATAGGCACATTGCTATGCATCATGGGATTGATTCAAAACACCCTCTGACGTATATCTGTCTATCTGTCTGTGTGTCTCTCCGCCCTTTTTCTCGGAGGCCTGGCGTTGTACGGTCACAAAACTTGGTGGGTGGGTGCAGCTTGAGCCGGGTCAGAGCAAGTTCGATTTAGAGAATAAAGGTATGATTTTGAAAACCGGTACTCTCTTTACGACGAATTGAAACAAAGGGCGATACAATTATTTGAAGGTGGAAGAACCGAGCCCGAAAGCCGAGTTCTTCCACGCAAATAATGGTGTCGCCGGCTCAATAGTCGTAACGTTTAAAGAGAGCACCGGTTACCCAAAATCTACCTTTATCATTCTAAACAGCTTATCATTAAGGGTCATCTTTAACCCAATTTACAAAAAAAGACTTGCCACCACCCAGTTGACAAACATCGAACAACCCGTTGACGCAACGATCATACGCAACGAGATCGCAACGTTGAAGGCGAGGGCGCGAATAGCAAAACGCAGTATGACGCGAGCGTTCAACCTAAAAATATCATCAATACGCAGCGCGTACAACCTGGTTCAATTCCGGCATCAGCCAATGAAATTACTTACAATTTCACAGCTGATTTTAAGGAATGGTTAGAATACGTGCCCCACAAGCCGGCGTAATCGCGAAAAACGGTTTTCAACAAGTAGTGCTTAAAAAATCTGATGATCGCCAAAACCCGTGGACCCTAGTATATCACATTTCCATGCGAAGGGATAACGGCGTTTTTGTTTTGGCGCCATCGTGTAGGAAAAGGTACCACTATAAAAAACATTAATAAAGGGTTGGTTCCAAAACCGTGGGTTGCGATTATTCATTTGGAGTTGCGGAGTCAAAAACTGTGGGTTACAAGGACTTTCCTTAACCCTAAATGAGACGGGCTTTTTGGACCCATCTCACCGCCGCACTTCGCCCACCCCCCCTAGTATCTCGGAAAACGGTGATGAACTATCAATGTGTGGTATCAATGGTTATGACACTCCCGAGTCCATTGATACAAAGAAACTACAAACATTACCTTGTATGAAGTCACAGTGACGTCAAACAGACGTGATGTAAAAATGCGAAAAATCTAAAAAAATCGCAAAAAGTCATGGGTTTTCGCCTTTTTTTCAAGCAAAGTTGATTTTTTTGGCCATGATGTTTGTCAAAGTATGCGCACCCATGCTCTTACTACAAATAAATTAAATAAATACGATATAACAGAGTTGTAACACTGTATCGTTAGCACAAAAAAATGGATTTCTGCTGCTCTGTGTAATTTCAATGGGAAATAGCTTTTCTTCGCACGCAGTTCGCGATTAGTAACGCCGCGTCAGACCGTAGGTCCGTTTGTTCAAAATGTCTTAAATCGAGCGCAAGGCTTCAAAAAAAAAGTCCTGGGCCCAAATTCATAAAACCGTACTAAGCCTAGTTGGCAAATAAAAATGGGACTTGTTGGCCAACTAAGCCTAATGGATTACTAGTTGAAATTCATAAAACCTTACTAGTGCTATTTGCATTCTAAGATTGGCTAAAATTAGAGTGATCCAGTAGCGCAACTCTAACTCACTAGTTGGCAAACTAAATCAGTGAAGAAAAAACCATATTATTATTATTATTATTCTGTAAATATTTTACAAGACAATTACACTGAAGTTTATTTGCATACAAATTATTGATTTATAGTTATGTGAAATTTAAATTAAAAACAATAGTTGTCTTCAATGTTCATTGGCATTAACATAATGCCGTAATAGCATCGGTGAAAATGGAAAGGAGGAACTTGTGTAAATTCAGGCCCCAAAATAATGCATGCTATCTATTTGAAATGAAAATAAATTATCAAACCTTACTGAAAAGGAAATATTTTTTTTTTTTTTTTTTTTTTAATTTTTTAGGTTTTTTCTTTTTTTAATTTTATAATTAATGTTTGCTTACAGTACCATACATGAGCGTTATGATATGTTACATTTTGAGTAATGAATAGATTTGCTTAGTAAAAATATTAAACAACAACTTTTTCAAAGCAGTTTAAGCAGATTCAAGAAATTCTTTTAATCTTATATCTTTCTTTCCGATATGGCCATGGGATCAAAAGAAAAAAATTGTTCATTTTGATTCAAAAACAAGTTTACTCATATTTATTGTATTAAAAATTTAAAAAAAGAATAAATTTTATAATTACCTTCAGTGGTTATTGGAATTGTAAAACAGGTTGCACATTTCATGAAAATGAATAAAATGCAATCTCAATTTGTTTTCTGAAGTCAGTTTGACCAGGGAAATTACACTGTGTACATGACTCAAGCAAATATTGCATTATTGACAAGTGTACAACCACCTGCTATTCAGCGGACCAACCAAAGCACGGCCCTTTGTTTAGTTGGAACTGCAGAGCCCTTGTAGCTCTTTGTTACTGTCCACGCAGTTGATAGGATGTCAGGGGGCTTATAGACTGGTTGTTATCCCTGCCAGTTTTGGGTAGACGTTTCACATAGAAGTCTCAAGTACGCAAACGAGGTATTGCCTTTGATTCCGTCATGCACTGTATGATGTTGTGCAGTAGCGCAGGACGGAATCAATGGCAACTCCTTTGTATATACTTGGGACTTCAATATGAAACGTCTACCCAGTTTGGATTGAGTTGGCCTCGTTCGCGATAAAAATAAACTTTGAGGTTCTACTGTGAGTTCAATAATTTTGACTGTATATTTCATCATTTATTGAAAAAAGAAACTAATGTGAACAAAACTCACGGTGGATATGTTGCTCGGTAAGCTGTGACCTAACATTTTTCGCAGAACCAAGATCCATAACTTACTGCGGGATCTCATTTCTATTCAATTTACCACCAGATATTTAAGAAAAATACAAAAGAAGGGGGTCTAGCGACCTATGCTAACAACACGGTAAATTGAAAAGAAATGGGCTTACGCGACAAGTTACTGTAAGTTAAGTTTTGTTTCTGCACAAAGGTGTTAGGTCACAGTCTGCCAAACAACTTTCTTTCATGATTTTTTGTTCATCTTTGTTTCCTTTTCGGAAAAATTATGAAATATATGGTCAAAATTAATTGAACGCACAGTAGAAGCCTAAGATTTATTTATTCGTGAAAGAGGACGAGTATCTTGCGCTTTGCGTCATGAAAAAAAATAGCTCGACTTAATCTGGTAATGAGCACCTGAAATCCTTTTTATCTGGAAGTACAGGGCCATTGTTATTATCAATACAGTTGAACAGTAATTTGTAGTGCTTTATCCTCTGCATACCGAGCGGACTTACTGGATATCAACAGGGCTATTATTTGTTCTAGTCAATGCTGCATGATGTATATTACTGGTCCTGCTATTTAGGAAAAGAAATTATAATAACATTTTATTCATTTTCAATCAAATGTGCAACTTTTGCACTTGACATATCCCAGAGTATTGAAAGGTATAATTAGACAATATTAACTGAGCAGAAATCAGTTACTTCGCCGATATGCGTAACCAATGTCCTTATGCAATCATCTTTCTCTCTTTGATCCCATGGAGTAACCAGACATACCATGATACTGTGCAAAAAAAAAACGGCCAAGAAACACATAAGTATGCATCAAAGGTACGTGTGCGTATTTAGTCGCCTAAAGTAAATGGGAAAAGGAATTGTGGCGTTTTAAGGTCCTACGTACGCGTACGATCGAAGCTAAAGCAGAATATTATCGAGAGCACCTAACCAATAACACTGCGTGCACGTTCGTTTTTACAGGAAAAACTACCAACATTTGAGGGTTACCAAATACTACTACTTTTTGATATCGAATATTAGTAATATACAAAATACTACCAAATTTCGATATCGAAAAATAGTAAAATTTCAAAAACTACTAATTTCCGATATCGAAAATTACTAGTATTTGAAATATACCATATCTCGACGCAGCGCCTGGTATGGTCGTTCATCCAAATTTCGGAGACCAGAGGGATACCGGTGCACAGTGTAACTTGTCGATAAATAAAGCAGTCTGTGTGTATAGATTTTTAGCCAATCAGCACCTCTGAAAAAAGACACACCCTGCTACATGTATTGTAATGATATTTAACTTCATAGAGTACCTTAAACAAAGAACAGATATAATTTTATGTACTGGACCTTCTTAATTTGCATTTTAAAAATACAGCTAGTTAACAGAAAATATTTTCAAACGATTTCCAGTATTTTGTATCCAGAATATTATGTATGATAAAATCGTCCTACTTGTACGAGCCTGCTATTATTTATTGAAGATAATCCAGTTGCGGTGGGTGGAACCCTGCGCGTATTTTTTTTTCAGGATGAATGTGTTAATTGTTTACTACTTTTTATATATATTATAAACATCATCCAAATATTTTAAATTTGCAGGGATAGCTTAAAATTGAAGAGTAAGTCTTTAGAATTCCCATTTTCTCCAAGCGAAAGAACATTGATAGAAAAGAAGAACCCAGTAATGTCCAAAGATCTGAACCTCCATTCAATTACGTGTTGTAGTAAGTGCCCGTACGGACAGTAATGACTAAAATATCCGATTTTATCCTTATTAGGTTGGGTTTCGGTCGTTGATGAAGACTTAGCTGCTTTGGTTGAGTCATGATGAAATAAATTAAACAGTTACTCAAAGCAAAAATTTGCTCACCTGAGAGCTTTCGGAATGTATCACTATTCCTTGTTCACCAGTGTGCCTGTTGACGAGGCCTTAGGGATTATTGAATCCAGGTTGGAAAATGATGCCACATTGCATGAAAGGACCAAGCTTACCCCTTCTCAAATAATTGAACTGTTACGCTTTGTCCTTACCACCACTTACTTCACCTTCCAAGACCAATTTTTCCAACAAATAGAGGGTGCGGCGATGGGGTTACCATGTAGCCCGCTGACCGCCAATATATTCATGGAGGATTTTGAAGAGCGTACCATAATTTCCTCCCCTGTCAAGCCATCTTTTTGGGGCAGATATGTCGATGACACTATGGTTATCTTAAGATCCGAGGATATCGACACCTTCACACGTCATTTGAACAGCATCAACCCATCTATTAAGTTCACCATCGAAAGGGAAAAGGACGGATGTCTACCCATGCTAGATACTTTACAGCACCACAAACCAGACGGATCCATCAAATTGACAATTTACCAAAAACCCACCCACACCAATCAGTATTTATCTTTCGAGTCTCACCATCCGCTACAACACAAACTCTCGGTTGTGCGCACACTAATGCACAGAGCTGATACTTGCATTACGGAGGAAGATGATAAGGTTATAGAGAAGAATAACATCAAGAAATCTCTTAGCCTCTGTGGATATAAAGACTGGGTTTACAATTTAACCACCTCAACCAGCAATCCAACGGAGCAATACTCTAAGAAGATAGAAACATCCCACATTGGCAGCATCGTCATTCCGTATGTTCGTGGTGCGTCTGAGGCTCTTCGTAGAATTTTCACCAAGCGAGGAGTTTCCGTCCACTTCCGTCCTAAAGACAAATCTCCCCCATGGAAAGTGTTGTGGCACTGTATACCAGCTCAAATGCAAGGACTGCAACTCTGCCTATGCCAGGCCTTTGAACATTTAGTCTCGGAACACCGCAGACCTAGCACTATGAACTCTCCGGTCGGCGGCCACCATAAGGCAGGCCACAATGTTGACTGGGAGGGAGTGAAGATCTTAGAAAAGGAGACTGACTGGTTCCGGAGGGGTGTTAAAGAAGCCATTTACATCAGAACGGAAAAAGTGATCTCAACAGGAACCAGGGCCGCCATGAACTTTCTGGAGTTTACAACTCACTATCACGGTTCCTGACCAATAGACTGCATCCATCACCAGTTCCATCAATGAGTGAACAAGGAATAGTGATACATTCCGAAAGCTCTCAGGTGAGCAAATGTTTGCTTTGAGTAACTGTTTAATTTATTTCATCTTAGGTTGGGTTTCGTTCTATAACTTGTGGGGTATGTTAGGATAACTAAACCATGTAAACCGGTTACGAACATGCAAACCTCTGGTTTTTGATGAATTTTTTTTCGATTTTCTGGTTGAGCAAATCACTGATAGTGCCTTTAATTCACCACCCAATGGAAGTATGATCAAGTATGTGTTACCATTAGATTCTTGCCAAGAAAGATACAAAGCAAATCCGGTGTTGCTGGTTAAACTCCAGATGCTTGCATCCCATACAATTTGGAATTCCTGCAGAGTGATTACCAATGATCGAGGTGTAATGGTCCCTGTGTACAACAGGTAATCGCCCTGAAAATGGTCATCGATGTCAAATAAAATAGTTGTATATGACGGTGCAATATATAATTTATCATAGTCAAGTCCTGTGTTGAAATGTACAAACTCCACTTGCAGGCTCCCGCCTATTGGAATGATTAGTTTCCATGAACAATCCTGCGTTAAGGGGTATTGGTTCGGGAAACGAGGAGAGGTGAGGTTGAAATGATTTTCAATGCCAAAATTTAGAATTTCAGCGCCACAGAGATCTGCAGGAGAATAAAATGTACATTCGTTATTGCATCCAAACTTTTCCAGTGCAAAGATTTACTTGTAGGCCCTATCATTCTTTTTAATTGAATTTTATCTAGTAATTTAAACAATTCCTAACTAACTAACTCTAATTCAACGGTCGGCTTTAATATTGCGTACGGGCTTCTTTGTATGGTGCTACCTAAGATTTTAGGTCCTTAAATATAGTATTAAAATCGTTAAAGAAATATGGTAAATCTATCTCCAATTTAGTCATAAATTTTAATCTAATTAAGAAGAATTTGGAATGTACAGGCCGACCTCACGATAATATTTTCTATAGGTGAATGAAAAGTGTATCCCCTAAATCGTTTCTTTGGGGGTGATGAATAGTTGCGAAATTCAGAACTGCATTTATGACATCTCCAATTTTAAATTTAGCTAAATTTTAAAGTTACAACCAAAGACGGTATCCTGATCTTCGAAATGGTAGCATTTGGTCTCAATATTGGCCCACGCCAATTATCCTTTTTAAGCTTATCGAGTTTGAAGGTGCCGTTTGTGATGCTGGCACCAACTGTTTTATGGTTCAATAGGATATCCGAAGAAAAGCTCAAAATTTCAAGTTTAGTAATAAATAGTTAAGGACGAGGGCCCGTAGATCAAGAAAGCCCCTTTACTTGAATATCTGAGTGGTCTATCGTAACTCGTGGAGCATCAAAATGACAAGATGTGGTTATAAATACAGTTCATTACTTTAAAAATATCAAAAGTTACTTTTGTATGACACCTACCACAGTCTCTTTCATCCGAACCATCAAAACACTGAGGTAGGTTATCACAGACAATAGATGGGTCCAAGCATCCAAATCCACTTTCACAGAGAAATTCATTTGGACGACAGACAACTGAAATATAAAAGAATCAACATTGTGTTTCTGTTTTCATGCGCTCGAGTTAGAGTTGTAGAGTTCGATTTAGCGTGTTGAGTTGCTTTTAAGTTCGAGTTCGGGTTACTTTTAAAGTTCCTGCTCGAGTTTGACATTTTAGAGTTCGGGTTAGAGTATTTTAGAGCTCGAGTAACTTGTTTGTAGTTTCATTTTAAAGTAAAATCAAAGTTAGAGTGGATTTTAGAGTTCCGAGTTACGTTACGTTGTGTCTTACAGTACGGTGCCACAGAGTACCAACGCCAGTTACGATCTAATTTGTTGGTCTTCACGAAAATCAAGAGTCCAAAACAAAGGTCACGCGATAAGGGTTATAAGAGTGAAAAAAAAAAGAATGTCGAGCTGCCATTTTCATTATATCCTGCAAATTGACATTTGTAAGTATTATAATTGTTGACACTGTGGCGCCCGGATGGGGGTGGTGACTTTTGGTTTGGACGGGGATGTGTGGCGCGGGTCTCGGAACTCGGGTAACCCTGCCAAAATAAGCCTACAAATTGAAAAGTTTTGAAGCGTTCAATCGCGCATTACATTTTGAAATCGGTCCTGTACCAGGTCTTACACAGGACATTCAACTCCAACTAAAATATAACTCTATAAATTCCACGAAACAGTAACTCGAATCCAACTCGAACTTAATTTGCACTCGAACTCGACCTCCAACGTAATTTTTCAACTCTAACACTTACTCAATCTCGAAATGCAACTCTAACTATAACTCGAACTCTAAAAGCACCTCGGAACGCGACTCGAACTCCAAAAGCAACTCTAACTCGTGCTCGAACTCATAAATTGTTCTATACCCTTGGCTTGTATGTAGAATTTCCAAACTCATCTATGCTATCTCCCAATCAAAATGTATTTTTGTTAAATGGAATAGAATTATTATATGATATGATGTGATATTGGGAAACCTAGGCTCACCGTATGTTACCTGCCATTGCAGCTGTTGTAAACTGGAAAACCAATCGGATACTTGTCCGTTAAAATCTGTTGTCAGTCTGAGGCCACATGGCTGAGTCGTTGATAGTAGCAATGCGAGGAGCTGCGCTTCCACTCAGTCGAAATATATTACAGTCGAGTCGGAAATGTGGTTGCTGACACCAATAGTCAGGAAGTCTTCTCCTGGATGAAGACTTAGCGTTAAAAAGGTAAGTACAAGATATCCGTGGACTTCCTCACTTGTTATTTTCCAGAAACAATCAACTCCGTATGGGTAATATAAGGGATAAAATGGTGAGATAACTTCAACATCTCCGTCACGTGGTATAGTTAAAGTGGTATTTGGACAATAGTCTGTGGTTATATCACGAAAATAAACGAAAAGGTTAATCGCAATTAACAGGCCTACATAAACAGTTTCTTTACGAAGATGTAGTGAAAGATAGATGTAGATTCTGCTTATTACTCGTTCATTTTAGTGTCTTGTAGTGTTCTTGCATTTCCCAAAATAATATTACTAAAATTATTGACAACTAAATTTACATTAACTAAATTGGCTGAACACATCAGCGCTCAGATATCAATAAGGGGATACTGCCCAATCCTCAGCCTCAACCCCTCCACTTACACATAAACTGATTTCCGTTTGCTGGTTGGCGTTAGCAGTAGGGAAGCCGGTTGTTTGAAACGGCACATGGCGATAAAATTTGGATAAAATGTTATGCAAAAAACAGCCATTTTCTGGACCTTATAAACCCTCAAGGCTGTCTACGCCATTGCATTTTGGTATCATTTTTCTAACTTTATCTGCAAAATGTTTTCGGTTAACTCTTTTGCATTACGATGATACACGCTGCGCGCATGAATATGAGCTGCTTACGTTACGGAAAATCGTACAGGAATCTGTGGGCTGTTGAAAAACGCGCAATTATCGCTCATAAATAAAATGGTATGTCGGTTATCGGATTCGATATAAATATTGAATTAAGATTACGGTGGCGATGTGAAACCGAAAAGATAGGGGATAAAAAGATATTCAAAATTTTATATATGTTGTAATCAGGCGGGGCACCCGTGACATACCACAGTTCCATTCATCTGACCAACTTAAGCATTCTCCGAACACGTTACACACAAGCAAAGGGTCCAAACATCCGTAGCCGTTATAGCATTGGTATTCTTCTGGTAAACACTCGACTGAAAGAATAAAGAAAGAATCTTTAACATCCATCTACACTAACTCATACACATTCGTGCGCACGCACACACACACACCCTCTCGCGCGCACACACACACACACACGCGCGCGAACACACACACACACACCTACGCAATGGAGAACCCAAGTCATTCAAAACACAAGAGGCTATTAAGATGTAAGGTGCCTTGTGCCACACCAGCAGGATCCTCAGCTGAGTGCCTCCCATCACAGGAAGTTTCGGCCCCATTAAACTCAGTACTTCCTCCGGGTGGTGAGCCAGCAGCTGACTAACATAGACTTGAAAACTGCTACAAAGTCCTGCTCTTCTGTACATACTTTGGCCATATCCACGCTGAACCTGTCTCTGCCGCCTCTGCTGCTTTCCTGCTCAGTCGAGTCACCTCCCTTGTACTAAAACCCAAGTCACGTAATAGCTGTTATCTCCCAGTCATTGGCTTCAGTCAGAATGTTCTGCCGCTTTGAGCTGATGCCATAGCTTCCTGATCCATGGCCCTCTGACACAAAGTTGATATACTGAACTGCACTATTGGAGTCATCTGACAAGTTTGCCTTCTGAATTCTCTCCTCCACTACTTCAACAACCACTTTAAGTACGTTATTGTGACGCCATGTGTACAGACCGCTGGATAGACTTGATGGGCATGAGCTTATTTAGGATATGCTGTAGATTTCCTCTTCCACCGCAAGCACGGCAGCATGCAGCAGTCTGACTTATCATCGTACCAAGAACTGAGGTTTGCCGGAGTAGGGAGGAGATCGTATGTAGATCTCCATAGGAATGATATTCTCAGTGGCTCCATTTCCCACAATACACTCCAAGAAATATTTCTTTACTCTACCGATTCCCATCTTGTCCAGGCTCCCTGCTTCACCTGACCAACAGCTCTTCCTCTCGGATTTCTTGGGATACTAACTTCTGCTTTTCACTATCATTTGCAAATGACCACCATGTGTGCCTCGTCCAACCCAATCCTTGGCGTCCTACTCTCACAGCTCCAACCATTTATTTGTGCTTGAGTCTAGATTCTGCCTCTTCTACTGCCTTCTCAGCTGACCACTTTCTTCCAGTTTTGACGTCAGGCTGGTGTTCTTCACTACTGGGTCTTTGGAGTCTCTGAGCGTCATGAAAGATCTGGATTTCGCTACCTTGAACTCCTCCACATGAGATTTCACTAGCAATGCCATCTTTGTGTGGCTGCTATGGAGAGCAATATTAGTCATGCTGTTCGGGACTCCCAATAGAAAGATGACCGGTATTAAAGCAATATTAGCACATTTTTTTGAAGGGCGCCCCCAATTTTTCAAAAATTTTGAGATTTTTACATGGTTGCATTGGTAACTGGCTAGTAAACTATACCTGTGAATGGTTAAGCTCGAAAATTTCTATGTGTCACAAACGAAGGAATTTTGTACTAGAATAATTATTATCGGGGATCCCCGATAATAATTCAACGGCTGCTGGAAACGGCCTTCCAATGTGAAATAGCCGGGAAATAGCGCCATGTACGTGTCTACGCTCATCCATTAGTTGTTTTAATAGTTCGGGCAAGTCAAGTTAGAGGTTATTTTCTCGAGGTGGCACTATTTCATCATGGACGGACATAAACGTAGCATTTCCAGCTCTGCCGTTAAGTCCAATCTGGGATCCCAATTCTAATTACAAAATCGCTTATTTTGTGATAAATACACATTTTTTAGCATTCACGTTCGCAGGTATAGTTTCCTAGACAATTACCAACGTAACTGTGCAAAAATATCAAATTTTGAAAATTGGGGGCGCTCTTCAAAAATGTGCCAATATTGCTTTAAGTGGATCCCCATCATCATGATAAAAAGGACGCTCTAAATTCATAACACCAGTCAAAGACATGTATAAAGAAAGTATAGACACAGTGTTACTTGCAATACTAGGAACCTTAACTTCGTTCAACAATGTCATGCAAGTAAACACTTCATGAAATTAAGCTTTGTATATATGGTCTCCAGAACTACTTGCTTTCTATATGAACATTATCCACGACACCCCCTCATTTCTTTAGTTTAAGCCTAAACAATCTTAAAATGTCAGACAATTTTTGAGGTAAGTTCAGTTTCAGTTTATTTTCCATTTACACACACTGACCCTTTTAGGCTGGACAGTGTTTGTGAGAGTTTCGATATAAAAGGGCAGACTTCTTTTTCAACGCATCCTAGAATGCCAGTATAAGAAAACCTACAGTCGCTTTTGGCCCTTGAACATTTTTAAAAGGAAAGAATATTATGTAACATACATGGGTATTCCCATATTCAATTGGCAAAAGATACGCAAGAAGTTTTTCCTCCCAAACGACGATATAGTGATTGTCTTACCTTGAAAATGATTTCTTTCCACTCGATTAGAAACCGCGGAATTGAACACCGTCATTGGAGACAATCTGATCCACATCTCCAATTCATCGACTAAAATCGTTTTCGGGTAGTACCATCAGGAACCTTCACCACACCACCACAAAATTTTCCCAGATACATTTAAACCTATCCACCGATCATCAAAAAATTTATCCACCATTCTGTCTGCAAGTCCAATATCGTTACCATATATGTTCCTGTAGAGTTTCAGTGAAGAGCCAAATGAGTCCTCATTTGACAGATAGTCTCTGTGGATAATTTGTTGACGTCAGTTAGAAGTTTCCAATATCGGTTATGTTAGAGAGTTCCAGGCCACACTGATCTGAAATGGAGAGAGCCGATTTATCTATGAAAACAATATTGCCGTGATACTTTTTTTTAATAGAACCCAAGAGGTTCTGACAACTTTAAAACACTTTATATGTTCCCTCCACCGTTTCTGTTTTTGCCACATCTCATATCTCCGGCGGCGTAAAATGACGTTTTTGTTTGCAAATATGCATTTCACGAAACAAACGGCTTTGAAGATTTTTTGCGATCTTAATTTGATCTATACTTTTAAAAACGCATATATTTAAATGAAAACCAAGTGTCACTTCACCAAAAAAGGTTGAATTTTAAATATATTTAACTAATCACTTATATTGAAAAGCCTTGAAAAGGGTTTCCTTATCCCTCGTCTATCCGAAACGTAGACGAGGGATACGGAAAACCCCTTTTCCTTCTTGTGGCCAATAAGCAACAAAGGTCCTCTACCAACCCCAGTCTTTATAACCCAGTTGGTTAGAGCACCCGTGCTAGTATACGGAGGTCGCCGTTTTGAATCCGGCAGCGCACATGTTTTTTTCAACACTTGTGGTGGCGCTGGCTATCTCCAGGGAATATACAAATCCTTGTCTAAGTCTACCTGGAGACTTGAGTCAGTTGAAATTTTTCCACATTGGTTCTTATTTAGATCACAAAGTATGTTAAAGAACATCAAGTTTGTGTATTGTTTGTACAGGTTGCGGAAGGATACAAAAACATGCATACCCGCACCCACGCAATAATTTAGCTCGGTACAACAGGTTCTATGAGATTAATAGTTGTATTTTTTCAGTCGTGATGACTTTATTCTAAGAGATTTTTACGGTATAGCTGAGGGATATTTTTTTTGCTCTTACAGCCAGCCCATTCGTCTGACCCGTCCAGGCATTGGCGAATGCGTCACACACCATTAATTTATCTACACATCCAGGCCTGAATGCACTGGAATCAAACATTGCAGTTATCTGGGAATAAAAAAGAACCAGTGAATTAAAATGGCAAAATGCTTGATTTGAATAAAATTCTTAATAGTCTGTGATGTTACGGTGAAATGTGAGTTTGTATACTGGGGTATACTTTGTGTATCTTCTCCAACGGTCTTTGACATTAAACATTCGTAACAATAACTCACTTTGTGGTTATATAAATGTTAATCAACAGAACTGATCAAGATAAAATGAAATACCATAGGTGGTTTTGTACGAGTACAATATTTCATTTTACCTAGAAACACTAATAATATATCGCCAATGTGTCTCGTTTTAATCTTGGATGAAGTAAAATATTTCATTTAATTAATATATCCCCTTGTGTGCTTCAATTGAAAGAGATCAATAGAAGAATCAATGATTGTCTGCTTACAGAATTCCAAGATTCATACTTAAATACGTTTTAATATTGATCATAAACATTTATTATGAGAGAGGAAATATAATGATTGGACAGAAATCATGCATTAATATGTCACAGTGCGTATGTTAATGAGTGTACGCGGAGTGCTTAGAACGTTACGCGCGGATAATTTGATTCATTTATGGGCGGATGTGTGCGTCTTTTCCTTGGACACATTATTGCATTAGATTTCATGACGTATTTAGATTTTTTGGTTAAAATATCAGCTGTAATAACGTTTATCATGTTTGTGAATTAGGTTAATGTCTGCATATTTTTAGTTTCTCGTGCATTGGAAAAAGCAATGCGCTTGCGTCAGTTTGACTAGACTAATAATAGCATTCGCCCCTCCGGGGCTTGTACCATTATTCGTCGTCAATCTAAAGTAATCAAAGCAAAAAATATTCAGCCATTAACCTCTAATTTACGTACTGACAACAATCTTTGTGTAGTACTTACCGCAATTTCTTGTTGTAGCTATACATTCTGGGTAAGCACTGCACATTAACATTTCCCCAATGCAAGAGTCGCCAGTATCACACAAAATGCTCCTTTCCTTGCAAGACACTGCGTCAAAAATAAAGAAATAGTGATAAACCTCTTGAAATGCCTTTCCGGTTTAGGAAAAGCATAATTCAAGTTCATGAAACAAATATCCTACAAAAAGAAGAAGTTTTAACATCCTTGGTTCTAATTCTTGTATTGTAACACAAATTACTTCCCAAGTATTTTTTTCATTTTCGAGCAAAGAGAGGTAAGACCCTCTGTTTGGAATATTGCTTACTAGTTTTCTAGGATCGCAGAGGCTATTCAGCATTTTTTATTTGTTCCCACCCATATATATAAGATTTCATTGTTTTCAGCTTTAAAATTTCCGATATTGATAAGGATCTAGGATGAATAAACTGTCAAAGACACAGTCATCTGACTAAAGCATGCCTTCTATAGTACATGCACCCATACCCGTACTCGTATCCGGGTGCAAAATTGTATGCCCGTACCTATAGTCTCAAAACCTTACGCGTACCCATACCCATGATCTCGTACTCGTACCAGGGATCCTAAATAAATCGGGATAGGACACCCGATCAAGAGAGTGGAGGTATACTGCTTGAAATCTGTACCTTATCGATCGTCGGTGGTACGTGGCACTATAAAATTTATGCTACGTCATCCCCGGTCCATACGTCATACTGCATAAATTAAAATGAGATAATTAGGGGGGGGACACTTTTTTGAAATTGGTGGCGCTATTACTAGCCTGATCGAAATCGTGTATGGGCATTTGTATACAATGCCGCCCGCCTAGCGCCTGCTCGTATCTGTACCGTACCTATAGTCGCGTACCCATACCCGTTACCATGGTCTTGTACCCATACCATATATCTGTAACCATGGTCTCGTAACCCCTACCCATACCCTTACCTACATGTACATCGCAATCATGATGGATTCCGGAATTACGAAATAAAAGAGCTCAGGATAAAAGCATGTTTTCTCCCCTTTCAACCTTCTGATACCTTTACTTTGAGGGTATATTATTACAATCTCCCCTGATTTGTCCATGGTTTTGTTCCCTGATAAGACACACACTTAGATAAAGTTTTTAATAATTAAAACGCTGAACCTCACCGGAATGCATGGTACGTTCAACCTTTAGTTCAAATCCACTTCCAGTTCTAGCAATGTTTGACGAAAACGTCAACCACATCAGCGATTCCTCTAAAACTGCTACAACGTGTGAAGGTATTAATGAAGAAAACTGTTGTAGAGATTTCCCGGTCGACATATCTTGCTCCCTTCCAATGGTCAAATGTCGTTTCTGTTTCTGTCTTCTCTTCTGTGTCGAATTCCAAAAATGCGATGGCAAAGCTTGACCTTCGTTTGAAGCAAGGTGCCAGGCACATTCTAGATACGGTGGATAGTAGTATGGGTAATTTGGAGTCGCAAGATGAATGGTATCTCCGACTGTAATTTTATCCCCGTGTTTCTGGCACACACCTTGCAACATGAATAACAAGAAATCAAAGGCTTGCACATTTTCAATAGGATGGAACTACTATAGGTTTTCAGCTCAAAGGCTGGGATGGGTCCGTCTTGGAGAGGGGATTCTGCACTCGTCCAGCGAGTTCTCTAACCGCTGACTCAGAGATTTGAAAAAATTAATATTTTTGTTTATTTTTACAAATATCCAACTAGAACTACAGACATTCACCTAATAATGATGCTTAATTCCAAATTTTGAGATGAATCGGATATTTCGTTTTGATGCAATAAACATTTAAGTATAGACAACCTGCATATGATCTGTTTGTATATCAACTACCTTCGGATCCGTAATGTTTAAAACAAACTTGTGATTTTACATATGAAGGACTTCGATTTCAGATTTTGCTATTTGTCTAGTGATTATGTATTTTTCAACATTATGTAATGCAAAAAACACGATTTGTTTGAAAATTGAGGGCGCCCTCCTCGGGAACTCTCTGAGTCAGCCTTTAAGCCGAAAAAGTAAGCAAAATGGCTGTGTAAAATTTTGTGAAAATTGTGTTCCCTTTAGGAAACAAACTCCACATTCACGAAAATGTATTTCCCTTCCTTGCAAACGCTAGCAACCATTTTGCATCCATGTTATGGGCCCGTTTACGGGCCTGCTTTTATTCCCATGAGAAAGAAAGTAACTATTTAACATACGCCTCTAAATTTGTAAAATGTTGTTTAAGGTTCACTTTGAAATTTCAGATTTAGAGAAAGTGTCGGTTACTAAACGGAACCTGCATCCAGTCTAAATTAACAGTTTAGTTCCATATAGGGAGGCCTGATCTTTAATGATCATAAATATTTAACAAGTCTCAAACTAGGGATTGTATATTTATTCAATATGAAAATAATAAATATTAATGCTTTCCACGTGCCATACAACTTTCAGTTCGTGACGTGAGATCATAAGCTGTGGGAAAAAAGAGGCCGAAAAGAGCGTTCACCCTCCGGTCCCCTCTACTCCCCTCTTAAATTTTGATCCGGATGGTATATCTCAAAGGTGGTGACCCGATCATGGTCAATTTTTTTTTTTCCATATGATTTTATTCTCCCTCTCATGGAATATGTTCTCAAAAACATCTGATTACAAAGTTTGAGTTATAAATGAAAAGCCTTCATGGCCAATTAATTGGAACATGCATTGCCGAATGTATATTTCTTAAATTGAATTATGACTTTAACAAAACTAGAATCATTGGTAGTTTTGAAATAATTTCAACATTTCTTATAAGAAATTTTAATTTGGAAATGCACTTACACTTAGATGAAAAGCAATGACAAGAAGATGAAAAGGGAAGCGGGAGAGTAAAATGTTTTTGTTGTTACAGAATAGAGACGGGGCTGATCCATTACAGAGTGTCCAAATAAAACCGCTATTTACTTAGTAGCAGCAATAAAATTGAAATGATAACATGAACCCTATAACATTTATGTAGTATTTACATTTTGTGTTTCCACGTTCTATAAGCATTTTATGTCAGATTCGGTTCTCTCTTGCGAATAACAGCGCAATTTTTTATCATTAGAAGTTTATTTAACGACACATAGAGCAAGTAAAATAATGTGGAACTCTTTTGTTTATGGATTGATCGAACTAAATAATCCCACGTTTGCGCAGACGTACACAATCGCATATGGCATCTAAACATCTCTATGCTTCCGTTAACATTAAAATAACCGCCGTTTTAGCCAGAGTAAACCACAATTGAAACTAGAGTTTCGCGGTTCTCCGCTTTCCGGCGCCCTCGCTTATTCAAATAATATAAGCTGTGGGCAGCCCCATGAAAAAACTTAACCAATTTTTTGACAACGTCCATCCATACAAAACCACATACACACACGCACACCGGTTTGCTAAGTGTCCTGCTGGCCAGCCGAATAGCGGGCCACAACACGCCCACGGAATATTGTTCGAAACAACAGGTTAACTTATTTGAGATATAAATGTATGCTAATTATTAATTTCGTGAAATAATCAACTCCTTGTGATCAAGGGAATATTTTAATCGAATTTATTAAGTCAAACCATATTTTTGAACACTTAGGTCCATGTGGACCCAGGATTTCATTTTTCGCGCGCCATGTTTACAGTTTTAACGGTAAATTATTTTTGCCCAAGATTTAATATAATTGCCTAAATATCAGTTGCGCATATTTTGTTGGGAAAAATTCAAACCGGCCATGGTTTTTTTTTTTACTAATTAGCATAAATAAGCATTTTGGTGTCGTTATTCAAAATTTGTTTTGCCCTTTAAATCGTATTGGAGTAACTTTTTGAACTTTTATTTCATCAATATAATTGTATTTATGTACTATGAGAGCAATTTTATAGGGAAAGTCCTTCGAGAAAGTGATTTGTCATTTTGGGAATAAATTGCTACGCCTCATAAAAATTGTTTTTTTGGACCGCCAACTTGAATCTGTACAACCGATTTTATTTTTTTCCTGTTATGTGGTTGTGTTGAAGTACCTCATCAATGACCAGAGTTTTGATAAAAAAATTCAATGACAACGTGGTTTTCAGAGGGGTGTCCACTTGGACCGCCTTATGCACCAACGGGAGTGCAAAAGACCTTATGCACTTTTAAAGTGATACTGTAAATCTGTGGTCATCAAGGCCATATGAATCATAAATACTATTAGCTATTAGGTGAGTTTTGGGGTGATACGGATTATATCTAGTCGAGGAGTCTGTATCATGAGAGGGAGCAGCCCGAGCCCAGATACAGAATCCGATTTTATCATACCCATGCAGAAATAAGCACAAACATATGGCCTAAAGAAAATTATATGGGTGATTCACAAATCAAACAATACTTTACGGTAAATTGACTGTAGGCATATTGTTTTAAATGAGTGCAAGGGTGACGAATTTTCAGCGACAAGAATCTTTGAAAATAAACAGCCCTAAAATCATATTTTTCTGATTCACAAACAAAATTATTGATCTATTTTAAAGTCTTTTAGTATATGTGAGAGTAATTATGCTGAAATATTGTTCCAACTAGGTTCTTCAACTTCTTAAAAATCGCCACTCAAAATAGAGCAGTGAGAAGTGATTACGTCAAAAATGAACGTCGAATTTTCGGATTTTGTTGTCATGATGCATGGTCACGCATGCGCAATTCCTAGCTGACATGATACGGACGTTAAGACGCGCTCCGAGGGGGTGATACGGGATATATCTAGTCAGGAAATTGAGGCGATTATCCAATGAAAATCGAGGGATCTACATGATGGTATGATAAAGAGTGGTATAGCATATTTACCTGTGTCTGACCATCTGAAGCTTGAATCCAATTGAACACTATCAGAAAGTAAGCAAGTAAATCCATCACACTGTAATATTGAAAGTAAAAAAAAAGAAAGTTGATATTTAGACTCCCCCCCCCCCGATTCTTTAATACAGTACCGTATCTTATAGTCGATCTAATAATAACAGTGTGGCTTACAGCGCGTGACTTCAAAATGGGTTATAGAGTCAGTTTTAAAAATAATGAAAGCTCTTTTAAAATGGAAAGTAAAAAAAAAAATCCAAAATCGGATTTAATGGAAAACGAAGTTGGACAATGGCGATTGTCACTATTGATTTAAGGCAGGTTAAACGCAATAACTTGTTTCAAACCTATAGTGCCAAAAAAATTAAACAAAATAACGTTTTGACCTCAAAATAATTGCAACGAAACAATTTTCGTTTTGTTATACTAGAAAGATGAAGAGAATAACATATTATTAAAAGTCTAGAAGTATAAGTGCGGGGAACATTGTATTTGCCGGTGGCAAGGTTTGATAGATATAATCTATAGGTGTTAGGTCCGAAGGTGTCCTTCGCTTTCCAAGCGGATAGCATCAGAACGGTATATTACATATACGATCATCTACGCTCCTCTATCAATCCTGGCTTGACAGTTGGCAAGAGTGTCGTGCTAGTAATTCGAAGGTCACCGGTTCGAGTCCGGCCAATCCACATGTTTTTTTTTTCAACACTAACGTGCAGGGAATGATTAATAAATATACATCACTGCTTAAAATGTTCTAAAAAAGAGAGAAAATTTGCATAGGTCAACCAGCCTGTGTCCAAAGCGAACGAACATTGTTTTAGCTCAATTAGCCAAGGCGTACATTCAGAAGAGTAACAAATGGAAATCCATCGAACAGCTCTGAAATAAATCATTCTCTTTAAACTGAAATAAACCAAAATGCCAACAAAATGTACTTTGCCGAAGAGGTAAGCTCAGAAAGCAAAATAACCTGATTTAACCTACTTTCAGGTTGCGGTTTTAACCTAATATAATACGAACTGAGTGCAGATGTACCTCTAAAATCGTGGCCGCTTTCACTTATAAAATTCGATTTACACTCCATACAGAATACGAATACAGGTTAATACAGCCGCAGTGGCATATTACCCAATCGTAAGTGTGGTCCACAGCAGTAATTGCTAGCTCACTAGTGGAAAGCTGCATGTACAAGCCTGATCTTTGGCTACATTGGAAGCCATTGACGTAGTTTTGAGTGCTTCTAAAAGGTGAATCTGACCGATAAATGGATTTAGATTACATTTCATTTTAAGTTAGATAAATTTAAAATTTATAGGGAAAGGTTACATGCTTTAATTCGTAATTTTACTATGGTAAATAGTTCAAATGGTAAAAAAAAATTGAGAAAAACGTGAAATGCAATTAATAATATTATTGTTAGGAGTATAAAGAGAGTTAATTTATACTAATAATACTGGATGTAAAGTTACTAATAGACTACTAAAAATATATAATCAAAATATTGCCAATAAGTTCAATGAATTTTTTTTGGTGAACATTGGGCAAAAATCTAACATTAAATAGTCTGATAAAATTGTATTGACTTTTGAAAAGAAGCTTGCGATAGCAGCATGTATATGAAACCGGTGATTGAAAATGAAGTGACAGAAATCATTGGCAAGTTTTAATCAAAATAAAAGCCCTGGTCATGATCAAATTGGAAATGTAATTATTAAAACGACGCAAAAGAGATTGCAACAGCATTGACAATGATTGTTACTTTACTGTTACAATTTCAAAATGTAGATGAATGATGGATGATCTAAAACTGCAAAGGTTGTTCCAATATTTTTTTATATATAAGAAACAAGCATCTGAGTTGTTCATGAAAGTTCATCTGTGTTTGTAAAATCCATATAGGTGAGTTTAACTTTTGTTCCAAACACAAAGAATAGATTCCTACCTCGGAATTTTCAGATGGTACTCCATCCTTCGTCAGCGAGTGATTGACTGTATCAGGTCGCGATCTTTTTGACCTTTGACCTGATAACAGACTCATAGACTTCTGGAAGAGTTACGGTCGTACGATGTCAGTGCCCTTTTTACATCGGTCCCAGTAGACAAAGCACTTGAAATTGTACGGTCTCGTCTAAACAGGATAGCACCCTCGGTGACAGAACTGCACTATCTCCTGACCAGATTGTTAAGCTGTGTGAAGTGTGTCTGAAGCAGTATTTTGTTTCCAATGGAGAATATTATGAACAGTTGCACGGTGCGGCCATGGGCCTTCCGCTTTCTCCTATACTGTGTGACATTTACATGGAATATCTTGAACAGCGAGCAATTGGGACAGCACCCCACCCCCCATTGTGGTGGTACCGCTATGTAGATGACACCCATTGTAAACTCAAAAAAGTGTTTTTCTCAGGAATTCACCAATCATCTGAATTCCCTGGACAAAGATATCAAATTCACCACCGAAGGAGAAGAAAATAACTCGCTCGCCTTTCTTGACACGCTCACCGTTATCCAACCCGATAGATCCCTCAAAGTTCAAATCTTCCGAAAAAGCACACACGCAGATCAATAGCCTGATAACAGACTCATAGACTCCTGGAAGAGTTACGGTCGTACGATGTCAGTGCCCTTTTTACATCGGTCCCAGTAGACAAAGCACTTGAAATTGTACGGTCTCGTCTAAACAGGATAGCACCCTCGGTGACAGAACTGCACTATCTCCTGACCAGATTGTTAAGCTGTGTGAAGTGTGTCTGAAGCAGTATTTTGTTTCCAATGGAGAATATTATGAACAGTTGCACGGTGCGGCCATGGGCCTTCCGCTTTCTCCTATACTGTGTGACATTTACGTGGAATATCTTGAACAGCGAGCAATTGGGACAGCACCCCACCCCCCATTGTGGTGGTACCGCTATGTAGATGACACCCATTGTAAACTCAAAAAAGTGTCATTCTCAGGAATTCACCAATCATCTGAATTCCCTGGACAAAGATATCAAATTCACCACCGAAGGAGAAGAAAATAACTCGCTCGCCTTTCTTGACACGCTCACCGTTATCCAACCCGATAGATCCCTCAAAGTTCAAATCTTCCGAAAAAGCACACACGCAGATCAATACCTGAACTTCACCTCAAACCACCCCATTGATCACAAACTTGGAGTAATCCGAACATTGTATCACCGGGCTGAGACCGTAGTCACTCACCATCAGGACCGCGAGGAGGAGAAATCTCATGTGAACTGTGCTTTGGCTAAATGTGGCTACCCTAAGTGGGTACTTGAGAAAGCGACTCAACCAAAGACTCACAAAACGAGCGGATCAGGTGATAAGCCCCCAAGCAAAGGTCACGTTGTCTTTCCTTACATAAAAGGTATCTCCGAGGCTCTAAGAAGGACCTTCAGTCAATATGCCATAAGTGTGTTTTTCAAACCCACGAACACGCTCAGACAGATCCTAGTTTCTCCGAAGGACAAGACCGACAAGAAAGATATTACTGGCCCAGTCTATTACATCCCATGTCAGGGCAAAACAGTTTCCGGACAGTGCAAGGAAGCATATATTGGTGAAACGGAACGCTCCCTCAAGACACGCTTTAATGAACACAGGAGGCCCAGTACGACAACATCTGAAATCTCTAACCACATACACATCGAGTCCCCAGGGCACTTTGTGGACTTGAAAGAAGTGAAAGTACTGGACGTTGAAAACAGGTGGTTCGAACGCGGTGTCAAGGAAGCAATCCACATCAAAGCCAATCAACCATCTCTCAACAAGGACGGGGGGCCGGTTCAAACTTCCAGGAGTCTATGAGTCTGTTATCAGGTCAAAGGTCAAAAAGATCGCGACCTGATACAGTCAATCACTCGCTGACGAATGATGGAGTACCATCTGAAAATTCCGAGGTAGGAATCTATTCTTTGTGTTTGGAACAAAAGTTAAACTCACCTATAAGCATCTGAGTTATTATGTAACTATAGACCAGTTTCAGTGTTACCCCGTTTATCTAAACTCCTTACTCCTTATTGGAAAGGTTAGTATTTAATACATGTATTTCGTATCCGAACTTCTTAAGCAATTTAAATGCTAAACAATTTGGTTTTAGATCCAACCATTCTACATTTATGGATATATTAGAATGGAAAATAATTACCACTACTGCGGTACGAAATAATGAAACCGCAAGTGCTATATTTTTAGACATATTGAAAGCTTTCTACACCATAGGCCATAAAATATTATCGTATAAACTAGAGCATATGGTATGAGAGGTCTTGTACGAAAGTGCTTTGATAGTTATCTAAAAAACAGACGGCAGTATGTAGACGTATGCGTACCCAGGATGTTGTACCCCCGGGGCCAGTGGTCCATGTGCATATCCCCGATGTGCATATCCCCGATGTGGATAAAGGGTGTGTGTGTCCCTTTGGTTCTACAGTTTTAGGCGTCATGTCAAAATTAAAGTTGATACACATTGAAATTTATATTTTATATCAATGGAAAGCTTGTGGCTTCAGAAACTGTTGAATTTTTTAAAAGATTTTTTGAACCCTCATCAATTTACTAAAGCCAATTAACCCTAAATTTGGAAGTGCGCCCTCGAAAAATAAATCGCCAATGTTCAAATTAGCTTCTTTTATGATGACGTAGGCGATTGGAGCAATTTCTCGGTTCAATGAACCGCATCCGCTGAGCTGTGGCTTGTGATGACCTATGCCAAATTAGATCTTGGAAAGGATATTTGAGCAACATGTGGTTCGACATGAGCTTGCTCCTGTCAATACGCAATATGCGAGTGTTGTATCCTGTGTTGCAATGAGCGCGGTATTCTCGTGTACGTTTGTAGATGATCGTGCTCGGACCTCGTGAACTTGATACGCGTGGTAGGACCTCAAATACCTGAGAATGAGACTAAATTTGAAGACGGTGTGTCCATCTCCCCTTGTTAACTTGCTTTCAACCGCCTTAAATCTAGAGAGAGTTTCTTAAGCAAAGTCCAAATTCTTGAAACAGTCTCTAAGGAGCTTAAGAGAGTCACCTCGTGGAAAGAAAGTCTTGCCATCAATCAAGTAACATCTATTGGTATTGAACCTAGTGAGCATCTCCCACTTGGAGCTGACACCTCATGGGCTGAATGGCGGTGCCTCAACAGATTGAGAAACAGAATTGGCCGATCTAAGGTTTCCTGGTAGAATTGGGGCTACCTGGAAGCAGATCAGGACACTACCTGTGGTTGTGGAACAGCCACCACAGACACAATGGAATATCTCTTGGTCTGCCCACTGCTGGAGCAACAATGTACAGACAAGGACCTTGCGGAATTCAGTGAATTAGCCACACGTTGTACCATCTCTGGCTGGGTCATATTTGAGAACCACTGTACTTGGACACGATAACTTGCTTTAATTGCCTACGTCACGGACACGGGAACTATCTTGAATCGCTAGGGCGCTTCAAAATATTGGTCTTTATTTTTGTTCATAAAAGTTGATCAGGGTTCCAAAATCTGAAAAAAAAAAATACTTTTAAGCTCATGAAGTCAAAAACTTTCCATTGATATCAAATAAACCACCAATATAAGGCTACTTTTAAGCAAACCACGATGATTGTGAAAGGTCTCACGTGACTGCAACAAGTCAGGATTTCATCACAAGTAAACAAGATATTTTTAGACTAGGAAGCATGTGGATTTCATGACTAGTTAGATTCCAATTACATGTCCTTGGCATTAGGACTTGCCATATTTGTTTCTCTACCTGATTCACAACAATTCCAAAACACAGAAAATCAATAACAACATCGATGATGAGAGTACGTCGTTTCAAGGTTTTCTCTAATCAGCCTCAGAACTCTTTTTTCTTCAAGTAAGATTATTGTTATATCTATTGGATTAGCGAACAAAATTGCTACATGTGTATATACTTGAGTAAGGAAAGATGGGAACAAGCACATCTCGCGTTGTTTGATAACACACACTTTTTAACTCTTCTTGGACCGCTGCTTCGACGATTCCAGATCCACCCTTGATTAGGATGTCGTGAGGCGCTGGCGCTGTAAGCAGTAGGGGATAATTGTTCGGCGTACTCATATTTGTATACGGCCTTCACATAGCACGTATTTCACACCGATAAATTGTATTTTACTCTGACCTCGACACAATCATTTGTCAGTAAATTGCTTTTATAATTGTATTTTTCCCCCGCTGAATTTATTTATTTTGTTTGTTAGTATATATTTTTAGATTTTATCCCTCTCTCTCTCTCTCTTTTCGCTTTCTGTTCATGTTAAAGCGCGATATAAATCTACATTTCATTTCAAATTATCAACTCCAAAAACTGATTAGAATCGGATAAGAAACCTCACTGAAAGAATGTCTTATGTTTTATTTATAATCTTCAAATAGCAAATTTATTCTAAATGATAGTTTGGCAAATTATTTTCACGGCTGTTTACGTTCATCAATTGTATTTCCGGCTCCTTTCAGTAAAAAATTTCGTAAAAATAACTACAGTATTTTCTTTACTCTTCTTTAGTTCATGAGAACATATACTCACTGAAAATACCCTAACATAGCGTACAACAACTTTCATTACAACTTATACGAAACATTACAACGAATCATTTTCCTTACAAAAGAAGACCCTAAAAATCGTAACCATAATCAGCCCTGGATGACAACAAGAAATTTCCAAGTCCATCAAACACAAGCAATCACGTCCTCTACAAAAAAACATACCTGAAGAAAAACAACAACCACAACCACAACAACAATATATCAAACATACAAAAACAAATTAACTCACATTATTCGTATTTGCAAGAAAAATACACAACACAGAACAATTCAAAACTTAAATGATCTCACCAAAACCTGGACTTTCCTCAACAACATTCTAGGTAGATAGGTATCCACTAAACACACCCCTGACCTTTTCACTCATAATATAAGCAGATAACTGACCTGCTTGACATATGCTCACGGGCATTCAACGATCCCTTCACTAACCTGGGGAAAAACTTGGCTAACAAAGTTCCACCTTCAAATAACCCTTTAAAACAAACCCTACCAAAAAACACATTCACCTCAATTTTTCCTGAACCCCGTTACTGTTTTGATGAATGCACACCTTCGCCACCTGTTAAAAGCTGGTAAAAGTGCGGGTACCGACAATATAGATCCTGGGATTGCTCACTCAATGATAACATCGTTAAGCCTTTGATGCACATATTTAACCAATCGCTTCTCACCGGAACCTTCCAAGATCACCTCAAAATCAGCCAAAGTCCTTCCTATTTACAAAAACAAAGATGCACATAACACTTGTAAAAGCAAATTACAGGCCCATTTTCTGTTCTTTTCATCCTCGTTTTCAAAACTACTTGGAAAAGTCATGTACACACGTATGTCTACATTCTCAACAAGCACAATATTCTTGTCGATGAACAATCCGGTTTTAGGCCCAAACGCTCGACTTACATAGGCATCCTTGAACATAAAACCAACCTCAACCTGCCACTAAAAAATAAACTCCACCATAGCGAAGCGCGTATCCTGGACTCTATCGCGAGGGCTTTTGACACCATGCACCACAACACTTGCTCACAGCGTTTTATTCATTACGGTGTACCGTAGGAGTAAGCCTTGGAGATGGTTAAGCAGAGTCTACCTAACTAACAGATTCACAATCAGCCTACGTTCACTCCACCGCATAATCCCATTCACACCTATCACAGTTGGCGTCCCGCAAGGCTCCAATCCTTAGTTGAGTTTCTTCTTCGCCCCCTACTTTTCATCATTTACAATTACATGAATGACATCACCAAATCTCTAACCACACTAAAACTACTCTTATTTGCAGATGACCCACACATTTTCATCTTTCAAACCCTGACATTACGCACTTTTAACAACATGAATGCATGAACTCGCAAAAATCCCTGACTGGTTTCGGGCAAAAACTTTCAATGTCTTAAAAACTAACTACCATGCTTTTCTCTACACACAACACTAAATCATAACCAAACATTAACAAATAGATAACCAGACAATATCTCAGGTACACTCAACCAAATTCCTTGGTATTACAATCGACGACAAACTAAAATGGAATGAAAACATCAACTCTGTCACTACCAAAGCGTCTCACGCCATTGGTACAATCTACAGAGCTAAAAACACCACGCTTCCGGACTACACCTTAAAATCATTATAAACACATCTAAGTTCTCTCCATACCTCGAATAGCCTACATGTAACATCATATGGCATCCAACATCATTCACGGGACTCACCAAACTAACCATCACACAGAAATGGTGCATGCGAAACTATCACAAACTCCCACCCAACCCATGAAGCTCACACATTGCCATTATTTCACTCACTGAAAACACTTAAATAGAGCCACCTCAAACCAACTTCAAACAGCGCTCATCATGCTCTTGAGCTATCACAACAATATTTACCTCGAACTTCGCAATTACTTACCACAAAAAGAAAAATCCACAAGCTATAATACCAGACAAGACGACAAACTTCATCTCCCCCTCCAAAATCTTCTATGAAAAGCACTTATTAGTATCACGGCGGCCAAAGCTTGAATGATCCTTCCAGAATCCATCAAACAATTACAAACAAAATAATACTTTATTAAAGCTGCAATTGAAAACATTTACATCAACCAGTAAATCGTTTAAATTTACTCCCCAAGTACTATCTCTCTCCTACTCCTGTCTTCATACCTATTTATATCTATATTCCGGACCTTTTCTTCACCTTTACCCCTTCTATCTCTGCTTCTCATTATGAAATATTATTTAACCTCAGGCAAAGACTGTTGAAAAGTCTCCCTTCTTGCTCCAAAACCGTATCCCGTAAAATTTATTTTTTTCTTACAGTCAAGTGTTTGTCTTTAGCTTAGAAATGTTGGTCTTTTGTTTGATCGTCTGTTCTTTGTTATGTATATTTTCCTATGTAATACTAAATATCACCCTACTTGTATATCTTGGTAATATTGATATATTTGAACTTGTAGTATACAGCGGCCAGCAACAATAACCATAAGCCCTATCGACGGTTGCTCCATTTACTGCCAGTCCTAGACATCTCATATACCTCACCAGTTATCTTATTACAGTGTACCAATTGATCATTATGTTATTATTATATAATAACATGTATTATACTTTGTCACGTTCGATATGTTATGCTGAATAAATAACGGAAACCTGAAACTGAACTGAAAAATACACACAACAAAGTACACAAAAATATAATTCAACCACATAACACATACCAAACGAGGTAAATTATGGAGTAGAGGAAGTAGTCAAAAGGCGAACACTTAAGGTGACCGGGCGGGGGCGGCAGTTCATATGGACCCCCCAAAATTTGTTTTAAGCGCTAGGACTGCTTACGCGTAAGGATTTTTGCCGCCGAATTTTTGATATTGTCTGACTTTTAAATGCGCTTCTTTCATACCAAAAAATTAAAATCGCGCCAAGTCCGTAATGAGGTTAATTAGTGGAGGCTCCTATAGCGAACCCCCACCACTTGCCGGCCTAAACGCGAAGTCATCTAGCAGGAATATTTTAATTATCAAAGAAACAAGCTATTTTTTGCATGATATATGTTCACACAGACATGTAAGTAAAAATGATTAGGGACATTAAAAAAATAATTACCCTTTATGTGCTGAAACAAACGCTTCGTTTATGGACGTCTGCTAAACCTGTACTGTACAAAACTCTATGGCGAAAAGGACGTGTATTTTGACAACACCCGTTAAAATACAGGCTACCCTAAAAACTGCAGGTTTCTTGTTAAATATATGTAATTTATATCTAGAATAGATATCAACATAAAATAAGTTCTAAAAAAGTTTGATGTAAGCGCAAGGTTCATTTGAAATGTCCGTCTTTTTGTCCAATTTTTGCATGTTTTGAAAACAATGTTTTGCCCCTAATTTGCAGCCCGAATAACAAATTTCATTTTTATTGCTGGTTTGAGGTTGTCTTATGACCCTTCACATGTTGTATAAATTTCGTGCAAAAATTCCTTCGGGAAAGTGGTTTCCTTAGTGTGGGAGTGAAACCCCTTGGTCACTTAAGTGCTAATAAGGCCAGCTGTGACTACCACCTAAAATAAGATAAACACATTCACGTAACATGAACTATCACACAAGTCACGCACAAAAACATTAATTGTAAGACGAAATATGGGACGATTTATATTGTTTCCGAAAATGTTTGATTAATTTTGATTTTTTAAATTTTATCACTGAGGGAGTTCCATAAAATTGGGCTAAATACTTTTTATTTCTTGTTTGAGTATAGTTACTATTGTTTCTTGTGTGATAGTTATGGATTTCAGATTGCATTGTGAAGAAATTATTAAATAAATTTGGTAGCAAAGTATTTAAACATTAATGAACCCACGTCAAAATTAAAAAGGTATACATTTAGAGTGTTGTATTTGTGTAAGAGTGATTCTTAAACCATTGCTATGACGTCATTTCTTTGTTTGTCCTGTTGATTATTTTCTACGAATCCACACTTTTCTGCACGAATCTAAAGTACACTATAGATTCGTGCAAAAAAAAGTGTGGATTCGTAAAAAAAATAATCTACATTATAACAATGGAAAAGTTGCATTACAAAATAGCAATGTAACGAAACGCGATTTTAAAACCTTTGCGCTCGCCTTAGCGCCTGAAGCTGAGACAATTTTTGGCCTAAAACAAGAAGATTACGCACCAGCTGCATTTTGACATGTCGTAATCCTTGGCCTTTTCCGGAGGAATAGTAGAATTCCAAAATCAAACTTGTCCCGTATCGCTTGTTAAATATATTCCAAAAGTATATGAATCTTCAGTGAGCTGGATATCTGGTTTCTTGAAATATCTTTTGTTGCCGTATTTCTTCAGTAAATCAACTCCCCGCAAGTGCTTTCGAAGATATGGTTTAATTTGTAATTCTAAGATAACGTATATCCCCCATATATCCATTGTGTAGCAAATTTAGACAATCCCACACAACAAAACACGCACATGCAGGTGCATATAGCATATAGGACTAAATGCTGCATTCCTACATGCACTGATGCGTGGACTCGAACATTTGACGGCTTTCAGACTTTCAATGGATGAGTAAAGTTACGAATCCACAGTTATTCAAAGGTTAATGCGGACATTGATTCTACATTTTGAGCAATAGTTTAAGTCAGTTTAATCAGCTTTCTCGTTTAGCAAGGTATGTGGATGTACATCACTTGTGTCAGACTCAAAAATAATTTATTTTGAGTGATAATTATTTATCGGAATCCATTTTATGTGTTGGAGGGAAACATGATTACGACAAATGCCAGTTTATTCCAGCTGCTAAACCATACTATCCATATAGCAATGGACGATTTCAATGCTCGCTTGTGCTTGATTTCGCTGTACTCATAACCTAACTGCAGCACATGTATTATGTACGAATCTACAGGTATACAAATAACAGGTGTGTAAGAATTTCGTATTTGAAAAGTCTTTGTATCACGAATCTACAGTTATACAATAACATATGTGTGTTTACATCAACTATTTAACCATGGTTTAACGCTAATAACCACGCTTGTTTGATTTTACAGTATTGACTAATCGATCATTATATGTACGAATCTACAGGTATACAAATAAGAAGTGTGTTTCGTAGATAAGTAGCAGGTGTGTAATAATTTAATTGCGTATAAGCACGTTATAAAGCATGCAACCGAATCCACAGGTATACAAATCATATGCGCGTAATTGATGTATACAATTGTTATTAAAATGCAATGGTTTAAGTCGGAGAAAGCACTCGAAGTTATTGATTCGTGCTATCCAAATCCCCTCGCTACGCTCGGGGATTCGGAAGCAAGAATCAACACTTCTCGTGCATTCTCCTTAACAGAATGGCTTCGGTAGTGACTATTATTAGTTGCAATTCTCATTCCCCGTTTTTTAAGTTTGTATAGTTTTTCTAGGTATGTTTTGCAAGCACAAATAAGTATACCGTAATACCACCATCGTCATCATTATGGTAGTTTCACAATCTAAGACAGCGACGGCAAAAATAACATTAAACTATTTTTTTTATTAAATTCATTTCAATTTAGGCAAGGCAATACACGGAATACCCAAAAATCATGACCCAGATGTTACTGGATGTTCCTTAAGAACAAAAGGTATGATTTTGGGAACAGATGTAGGTTTTAATAAGTTTTTTTATAGTCTGTCGGACTCATAATCCACCTACAACGGTAAAGAATAGGGCAATCGATTCAGTTGACTCTTCACGCAACATTAGTTTCAGGCTTTATTACGCTTTCGTCTATGGAGCCCGGATAATCTCCCGGCAGTCTATATCAGCTTTCACATAGGTACTTTCTCAATTACGACGAATTTAAGTGTAAGAAGTTCTTCCACTTAAAACTACCGTGGCCCTATTCCAAGGAAACAAAAGCACATACACACACACACCTCACACACCCTCACACACACTCACATACACATATGACACGCAGAAATAAATAAGTCATTTCTTAGTAAATAAATACATAAACATTTATTTTTAAAATACAGGTAATTTGAGGTAAACATGGTAAATATAGACCTAATAAGAAATCAGTAATGGTTTTAGTAATTTTGATAAAAAAATGCAAATTTTCGGAAAAATAGCGTCCTCACATGAATGACGAATGAAAATTGACCAAAAATTGCATTTTTTCGGAAAAATAGCGCCCTCAAGTGAGATAAATGACGATTGAAAAATTGGGCTACATTTTGGCCATTTGCCGAGCCTTGGCGGGACTCTTTGCCGCGCCTAAATTAAATTGTTTTTGGCAACACTGGGAAGAACGAGGCCTGAGGCCGAGGCGGAGTTCTTCCATGCAAAAATAATGGTATCGCCGGTTTCAATTTGCCGTGAAGAGAGTACCGGTCCCAAAAATCGTTCCCTTATTCTCATTCTTAAAGAGATTTATAATTTAATGTAATCTCTAACCTAATTTTGCGATCCATGTTGGTTAAAAAATACAGAAAGGACTGCCACCACTCAGTGAAAACAATCGAACAACCCGTTGAACGCAACGAGAGAGCATATACAACATTGGCAGGCACACGCAAATGTAGCAAAATGCGATATTATGAGAGCGCATTTACCTCCGAATAACGCCGATACAAAGCGGGCAATACCCGGTCTAAATTGCGAATTGAACCCGAACAGGAACCAATGACATTGCATAGATTCCCACAGCTCTTTAAGAATGGATGTTGAAAGAGGGCATGGAATGTCAAGTCTTTATAACAAGTCTTTATTGATTTTTTCATACCAGCAAGTAGCACGTACTGTTATTAACCTAACAGCAGACAATTGTAACTCTTTGTCGTGTCATACGTGTGCTATGAAGGGCAGTTTATTGTTGAAAGGTCAGGTCTGTATAACCTGTCACTTAACGTGCCATTATATACCTGTCAATTGTACTGGTGTTTGTGTTTTTATACCATTATGTGGCACTTTTATTAAAGAGACACTGGCACATTTGAAAAATAGTGCGCCCTCAAGATTTTTCAAAATCCATATTCTTGCATGGTTGTTCACCTTTGATATACATTAGCCCTCACCTGAAATGATTAAGACCAAATCAGCGTCCTTATGGGTAAACAGAACGATTTTATAATTAATGTCGCCGGCGAAATTAATTCAGCAGACGATGCGTGGCGCAGGCCGTATGCATGTTTCCCACGGCATACACCCTGTTTGACGGGTCTGTGTCCTTTGTGGTTTTAATATCAATGAGTACGAGTCTATGATATATTCATGTAAAATACACATTTGTTGATTAAAATTATGGAAAACTTAAAAGTTAGCGTAAAAAATACTTGGATGTCCTTAACGTCTTATTAACTCTGTTTTTAGTATGTTATTTTTATCCAATGGCCTAGACTATCATTTGAGAGCAAATTGAAGAAATTTCATATTTTGTGAAAATGTGCCAGTGCCGCTTTAAGACACAACCGAGCTTTAATGCTCTAGTGTGATGCGGGAACCTGCTTTACTGGAGGATAAATTGATCCAGATCCAGATCCAGCTTGAAAGACACCTCTTTGTAAGCGAAGAGTTGTTTTTGCTATGAAAATTCAGACCATTAGGTGAAAATGAATGCAGTACCTATGAGTGACTTTACCCCATTTGTAGGGTGAAGAACATTTCTCTTTTACAAGACAATCTTGAACTTGGTTACTTTGGTAACCTAGTTTTTTACAAAGGGAAGTAATATGCTTTTACCTATGTATTAGTAATGTAGTTGTCAATGATTTATTTGTGTCAGATTTTAGCTAATTTAACCCCCAAATCCCATTGTCTTAATAACAGTCCTTTTAAAAAGCTTCCCAGATTTGTTTTCAACAACCAAAATTGTAAGGGAATCGTTTTGAAATACTCATTTATGCCCAACCCTAGCATTATGTATGAAATGGGAAATATAAACACGTTGATGCCGTGTGCGTCGATAAACCGCAAAATAAAAATCCTGGTGTATACTGCATATCGTCATGTGAGTGCAACAAAGTCGTATCTACATTTTCATGATTTTACAGGAGAAGCATTTTTGTGTTTTATTCAGTTGTGAGTTTTCGATTGAAAAAATATAAACACACGATGAAAATGTATTTTACAATATATTATTATTTTGTTTCCCACCTGTGTACTAATTAAGACGTAATTAGCTAATTAAAGTGGCGTAACTACACATGATTTCCCGTGTAGTGCAACAAAGTCGTATCTACCAGTTACGACTTTGTTGCACTCAACCTCTACCAGTTACGACTTTGTTGCACTCAACAGAAATTAAATTTTAGTGCAACAAAGTCGTATCTATACCTAAATAGGCCTATTTAGCCTAATAACTCTGCAATAAATTAAGACTGTCACTTGAAATGTATATTAAATTATGCGTAATGACCTAATTTTTCATAATATATAATAAAACTCAATTTCGCCAAAATGTCAGTTACGACTTTACGTTACGATATTTTAATATTTCCCTATGAATAATTTGTTTGCAATAGTCTTGTCAAAAATATCTATACAAAGCTTAGTTATGGTTAATTTCTGCGATTCCATGGTGATTTCGTACAAACGTATGGATTTAGGAAAAGTACAAAATTCAGTGAAACGTTTGTAGTTATTAAACATTTTCAAAACCGATAATGTAGTTTGAGAGAAAGGAATTTATGATTTCATAATGATTTAAAAATCACTATTTTTTTATTACAGATTTTACTAAGATTGGTTATTTTGTGACCCATTATTTACACACGTAAAGAAAAACAATATAAATGTTACACCTGGAGTGAACTTACCTATAGCGGAAATGCCAATTGTGAAGCCGCGATGTTTTGCTACGATGTCTGTATCCACTTTAACAAATAGCCACAATACTCTCTTCCAGTTATTCCACTTCGGTAGAGTTAATTTCTAATGCGGGTGGTACAATGAAGCGTGCAATAAAAACTAATAGAGAGGTTGTACGTGTTGGTGAATACTTGTATGACGGTTAACATATCGTCACGAATCTTCCAAACAGGCCAATCGACCAAAAGTCACATTTCGAGATATCGGCGATTGAAGTTTTAGAGAATTATGAACTTTCATATCTAAAATTTGAAACATTTTAGGAAAATGATTTTATGTGTACATTATGGACATTGAAACGTTCTTCATTTTGAGCACGCTTTCAATTCAAGTATCCTTTGTTTTCCTTGTCAAATTTAATTATAAAGTGATTGGTCTGTTTGCAAAAAGTAAAAAAACGTCCTCTGTTTCTATGTCAAAGGAGACGAATGCACATTCGCCTGTTTGGCGTACTCAAAAAGAGTCAATCGATCTCCTCAGATGGTGGTATTGAACATGTTGAACATACTTTTGCCTGCGGAGGGCGCTAGAAATGACTATGCTTTTGTATGATTTTCTAGCCGTCATCATCTCATACAGGCAAAATATGCCAAGCAAGCTAGAAAAGAGGACTGATGAGGTTCACATTTTTTGTAATTAGAATTGATTTAATCAAATATTCTATGCAGGCATTTTATATAGCGCTCTTACAAGGATAAACCAAGTATCACAGCGCTTAACATTATTTAATTAACATATTTTAGACAGAGACAAAGCAACTTTTACAAATGGCAGCAGCTTAATCAGCGCCCTGTTGCTACATCCAAACATTGACGAGACACACACAATGGGTACAGTGAGAGCTTTCATGGTTCATTTGCCCATATCAAATGAACCATGAGGAGAGTGGCAATTCTGATTTTAATCAATAGCTCCTTTACAAATTAAATCCAGAATTGAGTACCTAGAATAAATCCAGCAAGTAGGCCCCCACTGAGATTTGAACCGGGGACCATTGGGTCCAAAGGCAAGCTCTCTAACCGCTAGACCACGCCACTCTCAAATACTTTTATGTAAAATATATTACATCAAGATATAAATATACTAATTTGAATGGAACCTGTAAAAGCTGTATTTTACGGGGTTCTTGTTAGCAGAATCGCTGCTAGAATTTTCTTGTAAAATGTATAGTATTTTTCCTGTAAACCTTAGTACTTAATAGTATAATTGAAAATTCATAATAATGTACGATAATGTTGATACTCGAAAAAATCGAATAAAAGCCCCAGTTGTAGTCGTTTTATACGCCTGCTAAATTGAACATAAAAATATACAGTATTTTGCTGTATTTCCTAAATGCAGCATCGGCCTACATGTGTAAATACACTAAGGACATCCAAAGTGTATGTCTAACGTTTGAAACCCTGGGTTTTGTGAATTATTTGACATCATAACTTCTATAATCGTTAAGTGGAAGAAGTTGTGATTTATCTGTTTATTGCTTGAAGGTGTATATTTTGATACTTTTGCAGAGTAAAAGGTATAAAAGATCACCATTTTATCAAGAAGATAGCTTTATCTTACTATCAGGTCATTTATATTTGTATTAATTTTACGAGGCGTTTGGACGAAAATCACTTTAATTCTAATGATCGACATATACAACATGTATTTTAGAAATTAATACTTTTATTTTCAATAAAATAAAAACAGAACAAAACTAAAAACAAATTTATAGTTATTGGCTGGTATTCTGAAAGGGAGACTAACTTTAGACCGGGGTTTAAACCAGGGTTAGTCCTACATGAGCGGACCTTTTTCTTCCAACGTACTCCAAAATTGTGCTGTAATGGGTGAGAAAATTACTCATGGATGTGCCGTTTTGTTCCATCCATGAAGAATTTTCTCACCCGTTTTATTTAAGTTTCGCTGTATTTTGAAAGGGAAAAAGGTCCACTCTTGTAGGACTAACCCTGGTTTAAAGCCAGGTTTAAAGTTAGTCTCCCTTTCAGAATACCAGCCATACTGAAAATAAACGCAAGATTCATGTAGGCTTACTACTTTAAATAACGAAAATTATAGGAAGAGTATATTGGCAATTAGTGTCAAATGATCGTAAAAACAAACGACTTCGGAGTGTCTATTGGTACAATTTGAAATCAAATTGACATTCCCATGGATATTATTTGATTTTTGTCATCAGACAGACCATTGCGTATATGTTTCACCTTTAGAGTCACAGCACTCGTACGGTATAGTTGAAAACTTTCTATCGGTACAAAACAAACCATTTTGAGGTTAAGATGGCAGTTTGCCGGCATTTCTATTATTTCAAAGACTTTGACGTTTAATTTCAATTCAAATTGCCATATTTCTGATTATCAAAGTGTTATTTATTGAAAATGCAGAATTATTGAAAGGAAAATAATTTCCTCTATCTACTCAATAAAATGAAGTGTAATCGGGTTGCATTCAATTATATTGCGTAATTTCAATGAGTAATCTTTTAATGTACCATTAATCATGTATTTTATTTGAGATGGCTGATAATGTGAATAATTTTTCTACATGCACTGCAAAAACTAGGGTGTTAAAATTAACGCCTCTGGTGTTCTAGGAGGATCACACCAAGAGGGTGTCAAAATTCAACACCTTTGGTGTTGTTTTAACACCCTATTGTGTTGTGTTATTTTAACACCAAATAGTGTTAAAATAACACCAAAGGTGTTGAATTTTTACACCCTCGTGGTGTGGTCCTCCTAGAACACAGGCAGTGTTAATTTTAACACCCTATGTTTTGCAGTGTGTACTCAAAATCACATTACTTTATTGCACTTATTTAGTAAGTACACAGAGAAATTATCAAGTTAGCTTAATTATTAATCAACTAAGTTGCTGAAACTCAAAATAATATCGTAGGTATGTGGGGAAATATAGCAAAGAAAAGAGGAAATACGAAAAAGATTTTGACGTACTATGTTTTACATTTCATTATTGATCTTAATTTGGCTGTAAATCATGTAAGTAACTATTATACATGTAAGCCTATCTATCTGGGAATCGAACCTGGGACCCTCTGACCCAAATACGTAACCACGACACTATGCTACCTTTTTATACAGGGAATATATAAGAACATTGAATTTATATGCATTATATATATCTATAAAAAAAATTGAAGTGAAAATAAGTTACTATATTAGTGCTTGTTTGTGACCTTTCTGGTGTTACAAATTGTCTTGTTGTTGTTGTTATAACTTTGAATTACTAACATAGCTTATTTGAATCGTTTTTACTTAATTACAGCTTAAACAATCAATTAATTTCCAGGGACTGGTGTAAACTGAGTAATTGTTACGATTTTTTGCACCATTTACCGTAACTTAATACATGTAGTTTGTGTTAACATTTCATCAAATAATAAGGGTATTTGTGAATTCTCATGAAACGTTAGTTGTATCATTACAAAATAACAACACCTTTAACTATTAGTCTAAAACAATAAACAAAAGAACAAAATAAAACTCACTGGCGCGATTCAAAGTTCCTTTTGCCGTGCTCGCCCCGGATCCGCGCTTAGACAGTCCCCCCCCCCCCCCCCCCCCCCAATAAAGACTCCTAAATCTTCGTCCGTAAAGAACACAGTTAAAAGGCCTATTTTTGTTAAACTTATTACCACTACTAACATCATCTTGATTTGACTAAATAACGTGGCGCTGTAAAAAAAAAAAATTCCAGTGTACCTTTCACGATAAAAGGATCAGAAAAGACATGCTTTGGCCTTAATTTTAAAAATCAAGCAAATACCTTTTGTTCAATTTCCAGGCCTATTACGACAAATTTATAAGAGAGGCTCCTATTTGACCTTTAACTATTATGCCTCATTATGGATTTTCAATTATAGGTTTATTTTACAGGAAAATATTATTTTACAGAAAAACCCTGGCAGCAATATTCGGCCAAAAAAATCCCATAAACTACACATTTAATAGTTTCCACCAAATCACCTTTATCTTTACCGGTTAATGTTTATGTTTTACCACAATTAAAGGTCCATGTTCGGATCGGGGGCTATAGCCTCGTCCCCAGGGGACCCCGGATTTTTTACCCGCAGTGGTCAAATTTCGGTATCAAAGACAGCTACTATTTCTCTCATTTAACCCCTGGTCAAAGATTAGGGCTAAGGATTTTTGGTTTGGATTTATGAGCGAAAATCCCAGTTTTGGTCGACCAATATTAGGTTTATACATCTCTATGGGTATTACAAATAATGTTTTTAGCTCTCATTCCAAAACGGGTTAAAATATCGGGGCGCGAACACTTTACAGATAGGGTTTTGATGTGAAGGCCATACTAGCAAGATTAAAATTTATAGACCTTATATACACCGTAAAATTTAGTTGACATTTGTGTATAGGCCTACTACTAAGGTAGAGTGTTCGTTGCTTTATATTTTCAACCATTCACATCTTTGGTAAGAACTCGGCGAAATATAGAGTTGTTCAGTTGTTTTTGATTGAATCATTTTTACAGTATACTATAATTTTCACAGGCAATATTTTGGAGAATTGGTTTGTCAGTAAAATCTTATATTTTTAGTGAGGGCAAATCGTCTCAGATACACTACACACATTGTCTAATATAACTTCGCCCAACTTTCGTATAGGCTACCCGGTGTTGATCGAAAAAGGAGATGAATCTCGCCATATCCCATTGATCGATGTACTTTATAGCTATCCGTACGGTGGTTTCCGGTCCAGCAAACAGACAACTTGCAGATGGTCTGGTTTGGAAACGTCATTGTCGTTTGGGTATGATTTCCAAATTGAAATCTATTATAGCTACAAATGAATTTTATTTTTGCTCATATTTGGTATATGACGACTTGTGATAGAGATCATAATAGCAAACACTCAATTTCGTTCCCGGCAAAATGGGTCTATTGGCCTGGTTTGGAATACCTCATTACGAGTAGTGGCTTCATGAATGCTGAATTGAATATAATTGATATCAAATTAAAATTTAATTAAATGAATAAATACCAATGAAGAATATAGTCGCAGGTAGCCTTTTTGAAGGCGTCTAAATTGTTTTTCCTGGCGAATAGTTTCTATGAGCCCTTTCTGTACGGGGCCTTAAATTTGAGTTTGTTGCAAACCCACCTGGGTGATTAATTTTCAAAAATATATCAAACCTTGAAGGGGAATGTCCCCCGACTAGGATTAAGTATGTTTGCGCCCCGAAAGTTACACATTAGCGCGTACTGCTATTTCAAAATGGCCACCATTGTTTATGTTTGTTTGCTCGTATCCACAAGTCATTGGTAAGGCTTGTGGAGGTGGTCAGGATTTGTTCAGCTAGTGTGCTTATTCGGGGCCGCGTTATCCATTATACGGCGCTCCCTAACATGGCCCCCCCCCCGCTATTGAGGGCTGGGGCGATTGGGAACATCAAGGTTTTAACCCCTACTCTTATTCGACACTGACCTGCGATTACATGTACAGGTATGTGACTCTCTGTACACGGAACCGGACGGCTTACGTCCCCTCCGAAGGACGGGTTGCCTTTATGTCCATTGGCCCAATTCCAAGTGGAACCATGGAGGAGAGCGTAATTCCCCTGTATTTAATCATAGCTGGTATAACGGATCAATCCAGAATTGGTCGTACCGCGATAAATCCCGTCAAGTGGCACGACCCCCACCGGTATGCGAAACCCGGAATTTTGATGTAAATTTGCGCCCGAGGCAAGCACCCTACCGCTTGGCCACGCTCTCCCACGGTTTTATGAAAAACTGCTATTGTATTTTCATTATAGATATAATTTCTTATCCAGGCTAAACAAATAAAGTTCTGTCTTGTCCTGAAGTGGGCTTAACATTTAAGTGTCCAAGAATGCTGCCAGTAGGAGCGCCTTTTTGTTTATACTAAATTTGGCCAATAGATGGGGGAATAATGCGAGGAATATTTTGGAGAGCACCAAAAAGAGATTTAATGACTTTGTGTTATTGCGACATGATCATAACTTCATGATGGCTGCGGTTATACCCACCCCGGGGGACATAAATCTAGAAGAAAAACACTCCTGCACATCTTTTTTTTCGACGTAAAAGAACCATAAAAACGAAAACTATGATTAGCATTTTCCCGCAATTTTCTCTCGTACTTCTGGATAATTTGCATAACCACTCAACACTAATTTTAGACGCTGGGAAGGAAGCTATCTAGGCATAGAGCAGAGATCGAGAAGGAGCCTGTGGTACAAGTCAGAAAAAAGATAGCACTTGATATTCTCTCGAAGAAACTTAGGTCACCATATTTAAATTTTCCTTCTACATATAGACAATTTTTTCACTTCTGCATATTTTTTTATTTTTACTGGGAAACACCTATGACGTCACTGAGTAGTCCTTAAATACAGTCCACACCCATCTATTATGATTTTATTGTATCAGGTTGATATGATCTGTTGTCTTCCTATGGACTATTATAGAATCGGTTTAAACTACGTTATATGGCCCAAGTAGTAATCAGCTATAGTAACGGCACTCTCTAGGACAAGTCAATACCCCACTTTAATATTTTTTACATCTTGGAAATGATTTAGGGTCATTATTAGAAAGTGTTGTTTAATAACGTCGAAAAGATGGGTAGGGCTGCTTTTCTTCCTGATTTACGTACCCTAGAGCGAATATAATCACCGCCATCTTTAAAAACAACCCTGTACGTAAAATATAAATGCCATAAGATCACCCAGGTACTTATTCAACAATTTGCCATTTTAAGTTCATTTAGCAAAATATGCCTCCTTGCGGCGGCCATCTTGGACGCCTAGATGTTTAAGCCCCCTTCAGGCAGTTAAAAACTTGGTTTCTTGTAGTTGTGGATAAAATTTCTATCTGTAATGAAATTATAATGGCGGTTTTACATAAAACAATGGCGGCCATTTTTAAATGGGGAGGACACGCTAACGTGCAGCTTTTCGGGGCGGAAACATACCTAATCCTAGTCAGGGGGACATCCCCTTTAAGGTGATATATGGGAAAATTAATCAATGATTGGGTGCAACGAACGGAAAATGTGATGGTGGCAGCTTATGGGCTAGAACGGTTAACTGCAAAAACAACACTAATTTTTAGTATCCGGGTCCCAATCACAGCTCTCTGCGGTCTAGCTCAGTGTAGTCGCCTAAAGGGTCAAACCGCTTTGTCCAAATTGTACTTCCGGGTTTTATGTATTTCAAGATTTTTTTCTTTCTTCGCGAGGGTTGCTTTTCTATATATATGGGTGTTATTGAAATATTTGAATATATGGCCAATCAAAGATGGTCTATTTATGACTGACACGTACGAACAATATTTTTGCCCAATGAGTACGAGATATTGGGCATCATTTGTACTTGACAGTTGCGTATTTGGATAGGACCATCAGACTGTATTAAACACAGAATAAACAAGACCCTCGACCCCGCCTCGCTGGTGGGCTATTCGTAACATCTTATATACTCGTCACGAATCTTCCAAACAGGCCAATCGACCAAAAGTCACATTTCGAGATATCGGCGATTGAAGTTTTAGAGAATTATGAACTTGCATATCTAAAATTTGAAACATTTTAGAAAAATGATTTTATGTGTACATAGTGGACATTGAATCGTTCTTCATTTTGAGCACGCTTTCAATTGAAGTATCCTTTGTTTTCCGTGTCAAATTTAATATTGGTCTGTTTGCAAAAACTAAAAAACGTCCTCTGTTTCTATGTCAAAGGAGACGAATGCGCATTGGCCTGTTTGACGTACTCAAAAAGAGTCGATTGATCGCCTCAGACGGTGGTATTGAACATGTTAAACATACATGTACTTTTGCCTGGTGAGGGAGCTATAAATGACTATGCATTTGTATGATTTTCTAGCCGTCATCATCTCTTACAGGCAAATATGCCAATGAAGCTAGAAAGAGGACTAATGAGGTTCTATTTTTTTAATTTGTAATTAGAATTGATTTAATCAAATTTAATACTTAATGTAAAATATATTACATCAAACCATAAATATATTAATTTGAATGGAAACCTGTTAAAGCTGTATTTTACAGGGTTTTGTTAGCAGAATTGCTGCCAGAATTTTCTTGTAAAATGTATAGTATTTTTCCTGTAAACCATAGTACTTAACAGTATAATTGAAAATTCATAATAATGTACGATAATGTTGATACTCGAAAAAAAATCGAATAAAAGCTCCAGTTGTTACCAGTTGGTAAATTTGACATAAAATTTGCAGCATTTTGCTGTATTTCCAAATTGAAGCATCGGCCTAAATGTGTAAGTACACTAAGGATGTAGGGCAATTCCACGGTAACGGAAGGAC
>JAMKCH010037173.1:0-15311 GCA_023653785.1 Ophioderma brevispina | reverse complement strand
TGATTACCCAGATCAACACGTTCAGTTCATGTCATGCATGTAAAGTACAACCCACTGAACTGTGCCCTTGGTGGATGAGCATATTTGTAACTCATAGTGTTAATGATTTGTGAAATATTTTTTTGTAAAATATCTATCCTTGAGTTTGGTTTCCTGTGTGTGGTTTCATTTTGATTCTAGAGCTTTTGTCTCTGTACGTAACTCACGAAAAAGGAATTATGTCCAGACTGCCCTACATGAACTTTTTCTGCTCATTAACCACCCAAGCAAAATGTCTTGAAATGTAGTTACTACTTCTTACTACTACTACTTAGTACTTCCAGCTCGTTAAGGCTGACTCATGAATTTTTAAAATAAAACTTTGTGTGTTTTATTGAAAATAGGCAACTGGAACTAAAGATCGTCACCTAAAATGCCAATTCCAAAGTTTTGAGATGAATCTGATTTTTTTCGTTTCCACGACATAACACATTTATGTGGGTACAGTGGCCATAGGCTCCTGTGCATAACAAGAATTCCCGATCCGGAAAATTGAAAACAAAGTTGGGATGGTTTCCACATGAGGACCGATTTGAGCTTATCTATTTCACAACACAGTGATTGTATAGGACAAGCATATGTAATGCACAAAACAACAAAAACCCAATTTGTTTGGAAATTGAGGGCGCCCTTCTCGAAAATCTAGTCGCTTAAAAAATAAACACCTTAAAATGAAATGTAACAAGATGTGTTTATGCAAAAGCATATGCCCTGCCATGAAATTTTTTTTCCTAAAAAAATTTTAATCTCCAAACACTTGATTTTCAAAATGAAAATATGAACTTTTAGACCTTTAATCCACAAACCGCCTATTAACTTTTTATACGCTTGAACATTTTCTAGATTGTCCACATGAATTGGTGGACCTTCTTGAGGAGCGAGACGATATTAGACGTGAGGTCAAACATGCGACATCTGACAATAGAGAAACTAGTGCAGAAAGAGAAGGCATTGAAGCAGCATGCATACATAGCTACATGAAATACACATGGAGTGGAACAGTACTGTGTGGGTATTACAAATAATGTGTGTGAATGTTAGGACCTTGATAAAGCCCAAAAAAAAAAAAAAAAAAAAAGTTTGTTTTGCTGGAACCCCACTGACCGTGAAAAACCTGCCAACTCAATTTTTTTAATGCAAATTAAAGCACAAAATCAAAATATCTGCCATCTGACCCATGAGTTTTTATTTGCATTAACAAAATTTGTAACAACACAAAGATGAACAAAACATAAAAAAAAAGACTACACAAGTCAAAATTAAAAAGATTCTTTAAGTAGTGATGTGGGGGTGTCATCGGTAAAAACACCTGGGCAACCGGAATAGGTTTCCTTCGTTAGGGGCAAACAACATTTTGTTCGCATCACGCTAGTGATCTACTCTTGAGTTAGCAGATGTCTCACTTGTACAGTCACCCCTGAATGGTAACAGTGTTCAGAGCAACTTGTGTTACAATTTTACTGTAATGAGACTATCACATGACACCTTCTCAATTAAGACAGTCTCATTGCTTAAGGCACACACATTTCAAATATATTTAAGAACCTACGCAGGCACGAGTGAACAATGGTTACCCAAGAATGAGATTGTGATCACAAAATCTGTATGTACTATGCAATCCTGTTTGTGATTGGTTTTTTGCTGGTTGTCATGGAAACGTGCTGTCCTTGCATACTCAAAGCAACTAGCAAGGAAGTGGCCTGTTTATCTTCATGTTCACTGTCCAGGTGCCTACCAAGGTGGTCGGTATACACCTTGAAATGCTTGCATCTATTGACAAAAACTAAGCTCTCCGTGCAAGTTGTCATATCAGTCCTATTTTGCACTTTGCATACAATGCATTGGAATGAAGATTTAAACAAAACACCGCAATATTTTCAAAGTTACGTTTGCTGATGGTTGCCCCGGAAATGACTATCTCATTAAAAATGTCTTTGTGCATGTTGGAGCTATTTATTTAAGCGTATAAATTTAGTGTTATCCGACAATGTCTTTTCTCCCCAACAGTTTTCCTTGTGGAAATCTTGGAAACCAGCAAAAAACGACGACCAAAATAACCAGTGCCTTATTTAAAACCCGAGTAGTAGTTTTTAAACAACACTCAGTACGCTGCTTTGGACTGGGTGAAATGATACATTGTGTTTGAATAAAACTCTTGAAACCTGCTTTATTATTCTGTGATGAAATTCTATTCACATTTGCAGCTTTTGACTTCACTGTGAGTTATAAACCGTTGCAAAATGTAAATTGGATAGTACTTGCCCAATGTCTCAATCTAAATGTACATTGGTACATTGAGAATTTATTTTGTATGCTCAGGACTATATGCCAGCTTTAAGCCTATATAAGTTATTAATTAACTCAATATTCTAAAAGCATTTTCACAAGACGATCATTGCTATTATATAAACTATGCAAAGTTTAACATGGAAAGTTGTTACTTGATAGGTATCCGATAGATCAGGAAACACTAAGAGATCGAAGAAGTATAAAAAAGTGTCATTTTAAAATTTCACAACCGATTTTGTTGTCTTAAACGATTAAAATTTTGGGACGACTTAAATTATATACCAGCAAAAGAATGTGCTGTTCAATTGGAAGTTGAAATGCCAGTACCAGGTTTTCCTTAAATAACAATAACATGGGAATTTAAAAGCTATGGCTATAAATGTACTTTTAATTTTGTGATTCTGTGCCAGTTAAAAAATTGCATCATATAAGGTTTACATATCCTACGCCCTCAGCACCATGTTTTGTTATTGATAAGCCACCTCACAATTGGAACTTGCCTATTTTTTGCAATATTTTACATCACTCCTTCGTTTTAGTTACCAATAAGGTATGACATTGAAATAACAATTATTTTGCACGAATTAAAAGTTGCTTTTGAATATTTTACCACATCCTCTTTATAGTTTGATGGATTGCCTTCAAAAGTTATCTGCCTTTCAGTTTATTGTTAATGTATGACCAAATGTTGTAATGATTCCCCATCGGCATTGTGTTGTAGATTTCTCTGTAGCTACTTGATTTTGAATTTTAATAACCCATCCCTCCACCTAAAAATAGAATACACCCCTATATTATTTGTTGTAGATTATGACCCTGGGTTTTACAAACCCACACTTCTTAAATGAAATTAAAATGAAGAAAACCACAAATTAATGTTAAAAAAGGCACTTTGCTAAATCGAAAATTCCCCAAAAACATATAAAAAAATCTATTTTTGCATGTCGTGCAACAGTATAACTATCATAACATACCCTGCAAGTTCTAGGCTTCGAGCACCCAATGACACAAATCGGATATTTTAGTCCCTTGCTGTCCGTACGAACACTTCTTATAACACGTAATTGAATGAGATTAAAATACCGACTATTCTTCACTTTCTAGATTACTTCTGCAAAGTTCTGATATGCCTTTAAAGGTCAAGGTATTGTGACAATCAATATGAATGGAATGAAGTTCCGGTCAAATGCGTAGATTGTCGGCTTTTTAAAGACGATTCTTGTTTAGCCTAGTTGTTATGTAACTGCCATGAGAGTTCAAATTAATAAAATTCACTTGCCTTTTTTTGATTAACCCAGCTGTGCTATTAAAGCATTCTTTTCTTTAATTGGCTATAGTTGGTTAAATTTCAAGACAACATGTCCAAATTAGCAGAAAATGAGCTGATTTTCTTTTTATGTGTTACGGAACAGTATTATCACCAAATATAAGTATACATTGGTAACAGCTGTTGGCTAATTGTGGATACCGGGGTCAAATGTTACGGCATGATGCAGCTAAAAATGCACTCCCCCGTAATATTGTCACCACAAGTGTTTGGGGAACAAACATGCAACAAAAGAAGTGTCCTTAAAATGGCAACACCCAATATTAGTAATTTTTTGCCAGTATCTTTGATGGATTTTTTTCTTGAATCAGTCAAAAAAGGTTGAAATTTATAGAATCAAATTTTTTAATTAGAAAAACAGCAAAATGACGCAAGATTTGAATATCAGAAAATGGTAAAGTAATGTTACCAGAGGCTCAGTTTTTCAAAAGTAATTGATTAAAGTTTCTCTATTTTTTCGGGGGGGGGGGGGAGTCGCTGTAAACCTAACAGGTTTGGTTGTTTTTACAGCACCATTAATCCTGAAGTCATATCTATCCATTTTATCCTATCTACCTGTGACTGACCTGTTTGCCGACCGCTTCCAGCCAGCAGCAACGTAGTGTTCCTGCATCGCAAAATTTATTTTGAGAAATTGGGGCCCATATTAAATTTGTGGTGGTCCGATCATCTTTGGGACCCCCTATTTACCCGAAGTTGTCTCGATTTTGAATATCAGATGAAGGCCGTATTTTTCCTTTCCTTTCCCATTGTCGTCCTGAAATTGAGCCCTCAAATCATTCATACCCAAGATATAACAAATCTGCCTTTTTTAGTGTTTTAACCATCAGATAGCACGGTAAATTGAATAGGGCGTGCACTATGCATTATCGCATCTAGCACAAAAACCGCAAGTTTGTTTCCCCGGTACTTAACTTGATGGGGTGTATGTGGCAATGTGCCAGGCTCTCATATCAGTAGAGAACACACTACCCATACGCGGGAACAACACCTTAATGGATGTTAAAACTCTTAAACCATTTGACAACAATACCTCTTGAACCATAAAATTCTAATTAATGCAAATATTTCAATTAATTATTTTAAAATGTTTTTATTACCCATAAAAACCCGCGTCTGTAAAGCTATTAAATGCACAATAGTAATTATATTGCTAAGTATCTTAAATATCTTAGAGTGTGAACTGCAAACAGATGTTGAAACAACATTGATATGTTTTATCATGTAGATAAATTTTACATGACTTATGAAACTAGTCAATTTTGATAATAAGCAATTGTTTACTTACTGAAGTTAGCTTAGTATATACATATTTCGTATCATGAAAAAGCTCGCCATTTTTACTCCATATGGTCATCTCCAATTATCAATGATTCTTTCTGAAATAAAATATTAACTGTATTGTGTGACAGTGAAAGATTTTAGTTTGGAAAAGATTGAATTACTTTGTAGAGACAGACTTGAGCATTTTACCCAGGGGGCCACGTGGATTTACCTGACTGGAATGGCGTCAAAGGTTGTGGGATCAATAGTTTCAGGAGACTTCCCTTAACACTTTTCTAGGTGGACAACCCTTAAAATATGCACTCAAACACAATGGCGGCCATTGTTCAAAATGGGTGCCATTTTAATATGTTTGACCATATCTCAGCCAACAGTGTAACTATAGTTTTTTGATTTTTGAGGCTAAAACATGTTTTTGGAGACACTTAATCATTGATTCCCAATCAAGCTACAGACATAATGTAATCTATCTAAATCATATGGGCATGTTTTTCAAAATGGGGCCCGCATTAAAAACTATTTTGACATATCTCATCCCACAATAATACATAGTGAGTTGTGATTTTAGTGGCAGAACCTAGGCCTTTGGGGTCCTGAATTCATTGTGCAATCAACTACCTCATATTAAATGTATTAACCAAATAAGCGGGCGCCATTTTGTTCAAATGGCCGCCACTGATACTACTATATTACCATATCTCAGCCCACAATGTACATATATCTGTTATTTGGTGGCTATACCCAGTTTGTGTCAGAGATCCATTGGAGGAATAAATTAACATAGCATCCATTACCTCTACAAAATGGCCCTAAAACGCTGCCATACACCAATCGCAATTTGAGCTTAAATCTTGACATGGGCGGTAAACATAACTTGTGTATTGGCATCTTGTATAATATTATATATTGTCCTACCAAACTAAGAGCATATTGAGGTCAAACCATTATTCAAATTCATTTGTTCTGAATGTGCATAAGATGAATAATTTCCTGGTTTTTTTCACTTGCTCAGCTTTTGTAAACACAGTTCAGTTCCTCTCATCCTAGTATGCTTAATATGATGTTCAAGTTGTCGTGCTTAGTTCTCCCTATCACTTTCATCACTGTCACTATCATCACTACTCATTTCATCAACCTGTGTGCCAATCTCGTCGCGTGGACTGCACTTGTCTTGTGATCCAGTACATCTACATCCGATGTAGCACTGTACCTCTTTCTCACACAGGAACACTGGTACCACATCCTGTGGTGCAGGTGCAGGCAATAGCTCGAACCATTTCCTGAGGCCATATTGGGTCAGAAGTTGTTGCAGGGACAAAAGTGTTATCTTTGACCGTCCAGCCAAATTCTTGATATGCTGGTAAACTGGGCTTGGGAATGTGAGCCGACTTGTCTATCATGGTTGCCAATGCTGCTCGTTTGAGGTGAAGCTTGAAGACACTTTCTGTTGGAGGAAGAAGCTTCAGGAATGTGGATCTGTTATTCAGGAACTTGTGAGCTCGGAACACATCGAGAGTTTGATGAACATCAGTCTTTTTGGCATAGACACTCAGCAAAAGCTGCCTTGCTTGCTGTGTAAGATTCTCATCAATATCAGAAGACTCGGCAGTCTCATCAAAATTCTTGTAGAGCTGGTAGATTAAGAGCTTTGCTGGTGGATAACCATACCTTCTTACTGGTGAAGTAGAAGAAACTAGTTGTATCCCTTCCACTCAAGCTATGGATGAAAGGTAGAGATTGGCATCGAGATGGGCCCAATGCAGCAGCTATATCATGTATAGGCAAATATGATTCCCTGTCTGTTCTTACCCATATTTCTGAAACATCCTTTGTCAGCAAGGAGGAATAATAAATGAAAAGGACAATCACGTCCGTGTCATTGGCATGGATAACCAAACGCTTAGCATTATCGTGCTGTGCACTATAGATGGCATGCAGGATGAGTCTAGTGTCTGCCTCTTCTTGAGTGGATTCTAGTTCTGCTATTGGTGTGACAGAGTGTCCACTTATCATGACAGTCTTGGTTTCTTCTTTAAAGCCTCCTCCTAGATACAGCTTGGTATTTCCCAGATCTGTCTTTTCTGCTTCCTGTGCTGACCACAACTCACAGAGAAATTGTTGCAATCCGGCTTTGTTTGAAGACACCGAAAAGAACTGAAGTGGCTCTGGTGCATGGATCTGTTCCTGAATGTCATACACTTTGGGTTGTGCTGATTTTGTCTTGGTTCGCTTTTGACGTTCAGTTCCCTTGAGGCTTGCTGTCCTGTATCTGTCGCAGCAAAAGTGGATCGATTCTGTATAACTTGGTACATCTGAGAGCAGTAGGTGTTTGAATCGCTGGCCAATTTCTCCAAAGGTTTCATCCTTATGAAAAGACCATTGACGAATAGCAAACATGGAATCTACTATGACTGCTGTTTTCAACTGACTCTCTGGCAACTGTGGAACCGAACTCACTTCTGTTTCTGCTTTTATGGCCTGGATGAGGTTTGCTTTATTACCGGATCTCATTTGACCATCTTCTGTGAATATTGAGGGTGGAAACTTTGTGCATTCATGGTTGCCGATATACCGAACAACGTCAACTTTTCCACCACTGGCAGCAATCTGAATCATGCGAAGTAGGGCAGCAGATTCATCGCTCTTTACACTTGCTGATGGTTTTTTGCCAGATTTTGACCCCTTATTCTGAGAAGCAAAGGTCTGCAACTTCACTATTTTGGTCGACTTCTGTTTCATCTGTATTGAATCAGATAAGGCCTTAGTGCCAATTTGTTTTACTTGAAGTAGTTGTTGTTGTACCGCACAATCTGCCTTCTGACCGGTAGCTATGTTGATGAGATGTGCGTTTTTAGCAAATGGGCTTGTTTCGATTGCGGCAATCACATTCAAAACTTCATCAGAATCTCTATCAATTCGAGCTTGACCTCCCTCGTGGTGAGGGTCTTCGGTTTCCGGATCCAGATGCAACATATTCTTTAACTGCGAAGAGACAGCTGCAGTCATTGACTTGGTGTACACCCATTTGGTACGAGCAGAAGGATTTGTTGTTATTCCATCTAAACCACTTGTTTCCTTTGCATTCTTATTGTAGGTCTGTTCCAGTAGCATGTCTGGAGAGACACCATTGTGATAACCTTCAGTTCTTCTTCCTACAAAGGCTCCTCGGAGGAATGCCTGATGAACTTCGGGTGCTATTTCTTGCAATTGTTTCATCTCATGCAGGTACAAGGGCAGTGACTGCTGGCCATATTTGTAATGGCCTGCTGCAGTTAGGTAGGGAAGCATCTTTGCAGCCTCTGACAAATAGCCAAGCCAATTTCCCTCTCTTTCATGCAAGATGAATTTATGGAGAATGTCTGACATATCCAGAAAGTTCATCCAGAATAGTGCAGTTGGCCTGTCTTGAAGAGATTCACGGAAGACTGTGATTTGCTCGTGAAGATCACTAAACTTCGTTTTATTTGCTTCAATCAGTCTCAATTGCTCTTCTTGAGATTGTGATTGATCGCCCAGGATCTGGAGCATCTTTTCAACATCATCTGTCCAGTCTGTACCACCGAACCCATTATCGGCACACCAGCCCTCAAACTCTTTCCAGAAGAGTCGCCACACAGCTTCACTGAGGATATTTATTGCATGCATGGACTGGTAGTAGTCTGCTTTATGCCCAAACATTTTCCTAGCAGTTCCCTCCAGGCAAAGTCCAGAAGCTACCAATATGTTTTCCGCTCCAGACTCTCGCATGATCTTGCAGATTGCCATCAAGTAGTTATGAGCTAGATGGAAGCCACCAAGAAGCAGAATGACGTTGCTGAACAGATCCATGTTCGTATCTCTGATTGTCCTTGCCAATTCATACGTTGCTTGATCACCAGTTATAATTGTCATGGCATCTCCAAGTGCGCGAGACATATTAACTAAACGCGTCATCTCTTCTTTCAGCACTGCAGGATTTGTGGGTGAGGAAGGAATCATTGGAAGGTAAGCAATTTTGCTAGCTGGTCGTTTGTGGAACATGCGTGCACAGAAGCAGGAAAATCCAGGAATTGCTTCATCTGTGTGATAGACCTCCATCAATTGTGAATCAATTGGAACACAGCGAGAAAGCCTCCACACCAACAGCAAGTTTTGTGCACTTCCATTATCTACTGTTTGCAGACTTTCTATAGACTGGATATCACCTAGTGATCGAGATTTCTGTCTTTCTAATGCAGTAACATGACAGCGTGGAAGGTTTGGTTCCTCCACTGAAGGGAGAGTTTTTCTTCTTGTTGAACTCCTCAGAATGCTAACTGAAGTTTGTGCTGCTCCATGATCTCCATCATCAGATGGCTCAATACATATTGCAGTCGTTGCATTAAAGCTTCCACCTTCCAGCGTTTTCTTTTTCCAATCAAGATTGTCCATTGCAAACAGATGGGGATTGCTGCTATGACGTGTCATGTTTGGAGGAATATAGACGCCATCTTCTTCAATCTGGTGCAACGTTGCAAGACTATGAGAAGTGAGCTGTCTTTGTAGATTGTCGTAGCTAATCCCCTGTCCGAGTTTGTTGTTTAGTGTTATGAGAGACTTGCTTCTTGTCTGGTTGTATATATGGAACGTTGTAGCCACACTCAGTGGAGTAGTCACCCCAGATACATGTTGCAGCATTTGTTGTGACATCAATAATGCCTTTTCCTTGGTGTGTTGATTAACATTAACCCGAGCAGATTCTTCTGTGGCTATTGTAGGAGGTACCTGGATGGAAAACAAAATAGTAATTATGGAAGATTAATCACAAGATACAAATTCCATCATAGATCTAATATCCCGTACGTCCCTAAATGCCATTTTGTACAACTTTTCAAAAATCAGAAGGACCCCTGCCTTGTTTTAGTGGGAAATTGCCCTATATTTAACAAGAAAAATAACGCTACCTTTCTTTTTGTGATGATCGTCAGGTTCGTAGTCATTTTCCTCTATGGACGTATGGGATATAAAGAATGCTGCTCTTCAGATTACAAAATGAGCAACTAGAACAGAAAATTATCCTGTGTTATTTCACATCTGTAACTTGTAAATGTAAAAGAATATCATATCACTTTTGTAGAGCTTCTGGGTAGTTTTTTGCCTCTTTTTTTAATCTAATCTGGTGTTTTTGGACTGATATTTTCCACTTTTACATGCCCGGTTTACCTTATCACAGAGAAGACTGGCAGTGAAATTGAAGATGGAATCGGGAACGATCTTAGAGGCAGCAGAAAGTGATATGTCTATGGTTGGGTCGCTTTTGTGTTCATTCTTGCATAACTTGGCATCTGCTCGAAGAATTTTTGCGGCTTTCTGAAGAACAGCCTCCTTTGGATCTTTGTTACTCTCCCTTTGCAGTTGACTAAGCATCTTGAGGGCATCACCAAGAGGTACACTGGAAGCACAGATGAAGCCTGCATCATAACTGTGATCAAGGATGGAGACACGTGTACCATAGTGTTGAATTAATTTGTCTTTGAGGGTACTAGATCGGTAATTCTCAGCATTCTCAACACCTAGTTCTTTGAGATATTCGCGGTATTTGTCTCTCAACTTCTTAACTGAGAACCCTTGTGACTGCTGAAATAAAGGTGCGTCAACATCTGCTATCAACTTCGAGAATGCGGTATCGTACAGTTGCTGTATAGGAGATTTACCTGTTGGTATTCGTGTTGCCCTGAACTGGTTCATGCAAGATCTATGGTAGCAAATGTCATTAGCGACCATATCACATCCTTCACCGACTAATCTGCGTATAATATCTTGTCTATTGAGTTTTTCAGCCTGGTCATAGATGCTTTTTTGAGCTGTTGTTGTAGTGACTTGGGAAGATGGCCTTTTACCCTTATGCCAGTGGTGACCACATATGAAACAAGTAGTTTTGGCATCAAAAGTGTGTACTTTTGACCGAGTTGTAACTGGGTTACTTGTAGCTGGCTCAGATGTGGAAATACTGATATCTGTTGAGGAAAGAGTAGCTGAGTTTTCATGTGACCTGTTTTTTTCTACCAGCAAATAACTCTTTTCATTGATGTAAAAGTTTCTGCACTTAGGATGCCATTTTGGTTCTTTAGTTAACCACTCTTCACATTTCACGTCCTCCTCGAGTCTCACAGCTACATCATCCAATCTGGCTTTCATTGCTACCAACAGTTTTTCTTGTGTGGTTGACTGCACCCTATGTAATCTTCCGCTAATATGCTGACATATAATGCAGTTGTTATAGTTTGTTACTGGGACTGTCCTCTTCAATCTTTTAGAACTTGATGCTACTAATTCTATGCCACCTATCTTACGCTTCACTTCCTTAGCATCCATGATTCATTACTGAAAGGAAAAGAATTGCCCTTACATTAATTTCATCACTACTGTACCAACATGAAACATTTGCATACAATACATTAGTTTATAAATCACCAAGTATCACCCATTCACATTACTTCACTCAAACATCGTGAGTGAACTATTACACATCTCTTTTAGACACCGTAAAATTAAAAGTTCTCTAACAAGATTGCATTTCCAAATTTTTGCACACTATTTTGGCAGCCATTCTGGATAATTTGTAGAGATGATAATGTTTTTACTTACGTGAGGCCTCCAATAATTCGTGACCCCAGAACCTGGGTATACCCCCAAAATCACAACTCTATGTACATTGTTTGGCTGAGATATGGTCAAAATAGTTTTGATGGCGGCCATTTTGAAAAATGGCCGCCATAATTTGGTATATTACATATCTATGTTTAGCTGATTGCATCAATGTATTCAGGGGCCCCAACAACATAGTTTTATAGCCACAAAAATCACAACTTCTACGACACTGTGGCCTGAGATATGGTCAACTAGTTTAATGGCGCCATTTTGAAAAATGTCCGCTATCCTTGTTTTGAGTACATTTTCAGGGTGTCCACCTATAAGTTGTTTATGGTAGGTCCCCTGAAACTATTGAATTACCACCAAACCTTGACAAGCTCCATGTCCTGTTGACATAAAAAAGTGGTGTTTGGCCCTGGGTATTTATACATTTAATCATTGTAGGGCAATTCCTTAGGTAGAAGTTTTATGTAATGTAGCAAAACTGTTTAAAATGACTTGAGATCATAAATATGATGATACCCAAGCTGGATGTGAATGAAAAATATGTATTAGCAGGCAAACCTGGTTTTTAATCCAATCCTTATTTTTACTGCAGAATAAAGCTGAATTCTGAGTTTGATTGAACACCTCATTATATTAGGTTGCGGTTTAAGGCAAAATAAAAAAAATTGTCTCAGAAGACAGCATACTTAGCTTTTAAATTGTTTTTAGCATCATTTTAAAAGGTTTTAACTCAATTGCTCACCTGAATTGTTGTAACATTTTAAACACTTGTTGTATAAGTTGTGGATCAATGTGGACCCAACATTTTGTTTTCGGCTTCCATTTTAAGAGAACTTGTTTTGGGCCCAATTTGATGAAATTGCCTAAATCAGATTGTGGCATATTTTGGTGGAAAAAAATCAAATCGGGCCATACGTTAGGAGTTAAGAAAAAAGGAAGGAATTGGTCCATGACTCAAGCCAAAAAAATAAAAATGCAACAAAAAACAAAACCTGCATTTCACATTAGCATTTAAAACAAACTCACATTTGCATTGCCTGGTTCCACATTTCTTCTGGAGAAAACTTGTGTTTTTGTGGACGTTACCATCAATTGGATTTTATTTAGGCATAAAAAATTTGGGAATGGTGGTAGGTATGTCGTGTGTGCATTGCATGTAGTTGGGTGTTTTTTTGTTTAAAATTGGCATTTTATCATAGTTGGAATATAATTTTTTTAGATTTAGCCTAAAAAATGAAGTGCCATTATAGCCTTTTTCCACTAAAATGCATTTACCATAGGAGATTTTCCATTTTCTTCTGAGGCAAAAGTTCTTTAAAATGTAGGTTATTTGGCCTTACTGACATGTTTTGTGAATCAAACCAGGAATAGCCAGATTGTAAAGCATACTAAAGTTAAATTAACACCACTGCAGAAAGAGGAGGGCCAGGATTGAGATACTGTGAGATAGCTGGTTATGTGATAGTGATCAAATGATGGTCAACCTGATTGCCTGGGTACATGAAATTCAAGATTTTTAGTTGGCTATGTAGCAGTGTCAAGTGTCATAGTGTTTGATTCTCTTAAGACTTTAAAAAACAGGCTTGATTATGGTAAGTGTCCCAGTGTATGGGAAAAAACATTTGAGTGATTTTTAGTGTATATTGGAAATTAAAATGAAAGAAATCCTGACAAACCTGAGAAGTTTCACTGGAGGGAAAATTGTGTAATGCTTACAATTATCTTTTAGGTCTGGAAAATGCAGGAGTTTACTCAATAATTATTTCCATAAATAGTGAACAATTGTTGCGTAATTAGTCATTAAGTTCAAAGATTAGTATTGAACTTAATTAAGCTACTTGAGGACTTTGAGATGCCTGGTGAACTTATTATTGGAGGATTATGTTTACAATGATATTTAACTTCATTGCTGTTAACTGAAAGCCCAAATTGACAAAATGTAAATGTACATTTGAAAAAACTATGCATGCATTTCTATTTCAGGAAGTTTCTTGAAAGAGCAGTGTGAAAAAAACCCCACCTTTACATCAATTACCTGGGCACTACCACCTATACTACAATCTGTCTGATGGTCATACAGGACCAGACATCATGAGAATCCTCTGAGTAACCAATCAAAATAGTGCTTCTATATCTGTGTAATCCATTCCAACCTTGCAAGCTATGATTTGCTCCTTGCATGATAGTTCCTTCCTACTGACCATTAAAATATGCTTAGATGGCCAATTATAGGCAGATAGTGCCAGGGGGTTACCAAAGAGGCACAAAATCAGAAGTAAATATATATTAGAAATAGTGTATAAAGCAGTATTTTTTTTTTCATAATTGGGAAGACTTGTGATTGAAAACAGAATTGTTAAGTAAACTGTTAATAAGAGGACGAAAAGGACTATAGGGAGAAGATTGATTAAACTGTCAGTACATCCACCTTGAAGATTTATCCTTTTGACACTGATACAAGGAAATTCAAAGAATCCTTCATTTTGTAATGTTTTATATTTTTTTTATAATGTGAAAACGTAGTCGTCTGATGTTTTGTGTGTTTGCGTGCCTATCGTATTATTATACCTCTGAAATATTCATGAAACTATCATGCTATCTCATTGGCTGATTCCGATACGCGAAGCTATTTCCCTAGGAAATAGATTGAACTGTTTTCCCTACAACCTCGTCCCCCAGATTCAACAGTGCGGTGTAATAAAAAAAATACTACACTACACTGGGCTTATACATCGGAAAATAGGGCATCCCTATTTTCCCTTGGTACTGCTACGGGCCTATCACCCCCCTCACCCGTCGGGTTCGGGTGATACGCCCGTAGCCATACCGCGGGAGAAAAAAGTGTGTGCCCTATTTCCCTCTAACCATGTAGTATTTGTATACTGTACACCAATTGGAGATGTTTTGATCTGGTGACTGTTACTTTGCCATTTTGTGTAACAACAACAGCCTGGAATGTTGAAAAATACGTCTTGCAATTACATTTTAGTGTGCCTGTATACACGAGAGAATGTTGATCATCCTAAAAGAAGCCAATATGACTGTTTGTTGTTCATGGATCTCTTCTTGCAATGTAAAAAATTTTGGAAAAAATCACTCAAAACCTGTTTACAATGATTCCAGGTCATTCATGAAAGTACTCTGGGGGTGAGGATAACTGTATTTAAACATGTTGAGATAATTAAACATTGATCACTGCCTATTTATAAATAATACTCAAAGTTTCAATATTTTTGTAAGTAAAAACTTTTATCCCCGATGACACTTTCCTAAGTACTTCTTCTTACATAAAAAACAGAACACTGCCTAATCGTTTGAATGTGGTTTTTTCTGTTAAGTATTGTTATTGGATCCATTCTTAGCTTCAAGTAAAAACGGTAACAATAATGGCTGTTAAAAGATATTTATGGTGACAAAAGGGAAATCCTGTTCTACGGGCAAACTTGCATGATTCAAACTTTGAAACCTGGCCACCTAATTTCCTGTGTGCAATGAATTCAATCAATATTTTTTCTTTTTTTTTGTTTTGTAACCCACATTGATAATGAAAAAATGGTCATATTAAAATAACCTGAATAAAAGAAATCTGAACCCACTTTTGGCTGTCAGTATCATTCTCATGGGTATATTGTGTTTCATTACATTATACATGTAAGTCCCCCGTCTGTCCGCCAGAAACAGGGTTGTTTTTTTTCGTCGCCTGCAGACTTAATTTTTTTTTCAAAATCTTGCAATTCATAGTCTTATAAAAACT
>JAMKCH010037172.1:0-32372 GCA_023653785.1 Ophioderma brevispina | reverse complement strand
CTTCAGTATTGACATTTACCAGCAGAAGTCTACGAGTGCACTCTGGTCAACGTATATGGAAACCTGAGAAGTGATCGTCATTTTCCGTATGGATGTATGGACTTGAATTGACTCTTGTGTTATTACACAATATGAAGGACTTGTCATTTGCACTATAATGACCAGAATTTTTAATTTATTTATTTTCATATGTGTATTGATATGTTTATATAGGCCTTACACGGCTATTTCAGTTATTTAGAAGACTGACACAGTCTTTCATCGGGGGGAGGCATGTCATGTTGTCAGGTGTATATAATGTGCAAAATAGGTATTTTGGGCCTATAAATATTGTTGAAAAATTTGTATTAAATATAAAATGTTACTTTTGATATTTATATAATATTGGATGGCTGAGGTTGATAACAGAAAATATCGCCCGAGCCTAGATCAAATATCAACCGAAAAAGTCATCCAATATTTAAGAAATAAAGGGTGATGCAGTATCATTTATGGGCGAATAATGTGTCCAAGGTCAGAAAAACTAAATAATGGACGAGGCGCAGCCGAGTCCATAATTTGAAAGTTTTTCTGGCCGAGGATACATTATGAGCCCATAAATGATACTGCAAACCCTGTATTTCTATTCTATTACCTAAAATAGCTTGATTTAATAAAGAAATGCACTGGCGACCCATTATTGCAGAATAATGGGCAGTAAACTGACCAATCAGAATGCTGCATTTTCAATAATGGGCAGCAGAGGTAATAGAATAATTATTATTATTATGCAAGAAGAAGCTGACTTGACAAAAATAGTTTTAAAATGGCTTCAAAACTAATAAAAAGAGAGTATTTGCTTGACGCTGGCTTGACGAGTTGCCCAATATTTTTGCGTATTGTTCAGTGTTGGGCGGTACGCGCGACTCGCACTGCAGTATTGCACCACAGATGCATAATAATACAGTATATTGCATACTAATATCCATACAGTATGTGTGGTACATAGAAGTGACTGTTGGAAGCTTTAATTGGGTGTGGCTGAGATATAGTTATTGTTGTGCACTGACCCATGCTTCCTGTGAAAGGCTTTAATAGGGTAGGCCTTACTAAGGCACATGTGCTAGACATGTGATGTGGTGTAATATGCATGCAGGGCAAAAGCTAGTCACTGATTGGTCAATATAATAGCTTGGATATTGAGTGCAGAATTAAAAGTCAGTCTTTGTCTGGGAGGTCGGCGGGAGTGGATGTAAGGGAAATAGCAGTCATGAATATATGTTAAATAAAGGTGTTGAAATGTACAAGAAGTGTTTGGCTGCTAATTACAAGGACTCTAATGCGACGGACAAGGCTCCGCACATGTAATTGTGTGTATCGGTTTCTTCAATATACCTATTGCGGTAAATTGTGGATCTCCGGCCGTTAGGTAAAAACGGGAAAAAACATTACAACATTGAAAATTCATCCAATTAGTACTTTTTTCGCCGTTTGGATGAAAACAATGTGTGGATTCTTGTTCTGTGGTATTGTAAGATGCTACAGAGTCCTGTTTGATGCTGTCCACCTGCACAAAAATCAACAAGGTGTGTTTGTTGTGCAAGAAATTATGAGCAGAGCAGGGATCCTAAATTAAATCGGCATATAAGACACTCGAGCACCGAAGTGGAGGCCTTAAGGCATACTGGGAAAGAATTTAGTATTCGGAAAGATTTAGTTTCTGCCACGGCTACGAATTCGGCAATGTTAAGAATAAAACCGCATGTTTAAAGGTGCGAATTTAGTGGTGGAAGAATACTACATTCATCCCGAGAGCGAGATTCAGGAAAAGAGCGCCCAATTTTCTTCGAACCTAGGTTTTTTTACATATATTAGAAGGCTTCCAATGATAGATCACACTTGAAGTGCCTAAGTTAAAGCGGCCTGGCACATTTCACAAAATATGAAATTTCTCAATTGTTGTCTCCAATGATAGTCTAGGCCATTGGAAAAAGAACAGAGTCAGAGAATAGCTTACAAATAAAACTTAACATACCCAAAAACAGTAGGGACATTGATATGAGGATCAAGATACCCAGGTAATTTGAGGCTAATTTTTAAGTTTTCCTCAACAAATGTGTATATCTACATGAATATTTTGATAGTCTCACTGATATAAAACACCAAAGGTTATTAGAACTGTAAACAGTGGGCATGGCATTGGGAAACATCCACACGGTGCGTCTTCTTGTGTTAAACGCATTTCATGTCTGCTGAATTACGTCCGCGTCGCCGGCGACGAGAAATACAAACTTACGGTTACCCATAGGAAGCTGATTTGGTCTAATCATTTCGGGGTGAGGCGTTGATATAAAAGCTTTACAACCATGCAAAAAATATCGGATTTTGAAAAATTTGAGGGCGCAATATTTTTCAATGTGCCAGTGTATCTTTAAGCCGATACGCCGTCTATGTCACTATACTCCGAGGGGCTATGTAATAGCCGGGAGCGGCATCCGGGGCACAACAAAATCTGATTGGCAACGGCATGGACAACAATGCGCGCAATTCGATGCGCGCTACACGCATAGTGTCATACGATGTGCAGTGCACTTAAAGAAGCAATTTGCGCGAAGTTTGTTTCACGCGAATTTCGGGGATCCTGGGGCTTCCGGCTTCCCTTTGTTTTAACCGCGCGATGTGAGTCAGCCCGCTCCCGGCTATAGACGTGGTGGCAGAATATAAAATTATCCCAACACTGGCCAGTAACTGCGAAGATTTGGATAAAACAAAACGTTAAAAAAAAAGATTATTACTCTAAACAGTCATGACACATGACCTTAACACATTACACCTTACCATAGAATTACAAATTGCAACTTTACACTTGACAAAATTTGTGACCTTGAAAACTTGAGAAACAAATAAGTTTAGAGAAAGCGCGTGGCAAAACTTTGGCTGCTTTTTTTTTGGCTGCGCCGCTCTTTGTTTACACATAAATCATGTAAAATGAACGGAACCTGACACTATAATTACAGTGTGTAACTACTATTGTGTCAGTAGCGTTGCGCAGTTGTGAAAACTAAATCATGGAAAAATGATTGATAATTTTTTGGTGTGAAATGATTTGAATGATATCGTCTCCAAGTGTGGACCAGGAACGCACCTGTTTGCATCAGAAACATGAACAGCAGCAATACTTCCTCTTGTGCGGAAAAGTAATTACATGCTTAGCTCTTGTGGAACGATCTGCGTCTTTGAGTCGGCGGGGGTAATGGGGTGTTACTGTTTTAGTCTGTGAGTGTTTCTTGACTGTGTCTGTGAATTAGACGGTCATTGTCAGTGGGGGAAGGTCGTATTTCTTTGGCATCCGTCGGTATAAATGCCCAGTATTATATAATATTTGATGGATGAGGTTGATAACAGAAAATATCGCCCGGGCCTGATTCAAATATCGGCGAGTCGAAGACGAGCCTGATAATTTGGCTTGGCGAGGGCGATATTTTCTGTTTATCAGGCCGAAAAAAGCCATTCATATTATATTCTTATGCAGGAAGATGCTGGCTTGACAAAATAGTTTTAAAATGGCTTTCATAACTAACAAAAACGGGGTATTTGCTTGACCGAGTGTGCATGACCGAATGCCCAATATTTTTGTGTGTAGTTGTGCGTATGTGGGCTGTACCGCTATCGCACTGTGGTATTGCCCCACAGATGCATAGGATATCATGTGTATCCTCGGTCTCAACAGGGAAATGTAGGCAGTAGTATAAGTGTGAAGCTCATCTCACGTACGATTTTTACTTAAAGACACTATCAGTGATTTGCTAAATCAAAAATCGAAAACATCTCAAAAATCAGATTTTTTGCATGTATGTAACAATTACATGTATCCTACCATCCCTGCAAATGATAACCATAAGCTAACCTAATCATGTACAGAAATCGTAAAATTTTAGTCATTATGTCCGTTCGGACACTACTTACAGCCCACGTTAATTGATGGGGAATCGTATCTTGGGAACACATTCCGTTTTCTTCCTTTTCTGTCAATTCTTCATTTGAAAAGGTAACTTATGAGAATTCTACAGACTTATCTTTTACTTTGAAGCTATTCCTGCAAATTTCAAGAGTATTTTTACTCACTGATAGTGTCTTTAAGGGAGTCACGTACCAAAATCCCTCCGCCGCTTAAAGTGCAACACCGCTAGCCTATAGTTCCTATAAGAAATCTATCTAGAATTGGATCATACGTTGTGTAGTTATTTTTGTCGCGTGTATTTGTCCTAGAAGATTTTCTTTTGGTGTCATTCATGTGCTGTACATTCATCATATTTAACTTATATTTCAAAAATGGATGATAAGCGTCTTGGCGGTATGATGCGGCGAGATAAGTGAACCATCCGTGAAACACGGCGATTCTGCGGGGCTCAGGAGCAAGACAAACCGGGTGTAATTTTCAAATCTAATTTGCACAAAACTGACATTGTCGCTCTAGGCTCAAAAGAAGGGATATTTTAAAGAGCATGAATTCAAAATCTCCTGCAAAATTTTATTGGGCTCTATGTAAGGCAGGGCAAAGATATGACGGATACACGAGAGCGCATAAGCACATGTTTCAATAGCTCGCTCCGTAGCGTTGCACGTCATCACCTATTTTCTGCGAAGGCTCAAAAAAAAAAGTATTGTCTCAAATATACATTTTGCTACCTTTAAAAATTAAGTTCTTATTATAATTTTAACTTTTATTTTTTTAAATTCCTAACTCCATGGCGCTCACTCATAAAATAACACGGTTCTTCGTTCAAAACACACAATATAAATACAAATACGATAAGTGGACTGACCCAAACCTTAACAAAGTTCCGGCATTTATGTAGTCATCCCTAGGAACTTATCAGAGGCAAGGATCTTTCTATTATTAGCCTTTCAGTATTTTACGTAAGGTAGTGGAGATAAACAAAGGCCATAGCCAGTCCTGCGGCATCGAAGGCACTTGAAACTAAGTGGACTGTTGGAGCCAAAGCCCATTTTCGGGCATTCGTGTTGGTCATCAACTCTTCATTAACTGGTCATTAATAATGTTTCAATCCAACTACAGTAATATGAGAACACAACTAAATTGAATGATTGTATAAACTTGAAATGACCTAAATTTGAATTCAGAAAGAGTTAAATTATGAAAAGTGGTAAAAAAATTATTTAAAATAAAGACTAAAACTATTGACATTAAATGGGAGATTACCTTTCACCCTGCCGTTGTTGTTGAAAAATACTGCCGCGGTCACGAATCACAAACAGTTCTTACCAAAATAAACTGGTGCTTGATTCCATACAGTTTTAGGCTATCAATTGAACCGCAAAAACAATGCTGGTTAACAGTAAAATTGTCGGGAATAAAGTCGGGGTTTTAATCACTTGAATATCTGCCTCCAATGGTTTTGATGTTTGCTGCCATTTCAAGAAAAAAATCAGTAACAAAGGATGGTTATTAGGACAAAATTCCGAACTTATTGACCAAATATCTAAAGGACATTTCTGGCAAATTATGTCATTCTTTTTTCAATCTGTTTTCTGTATTTTTAAAAGTCGTCGAGATATTCAGACCTCATAACTCATACGGTTTAAGCACTTGGGACTCGGAAACGGACCAATCCGGCGAAATCCATACTATTTGGCAGGCATGAAATCAGTTCAATGCCAAAGCTGCAGATCGCTTGAATCGGTAGTTTTAGTTTTCAACAAAAGTTGGAGTTCACAAGTTTTTTTGGAAAAAAAAATTAAAAAGTTCCCGCATAACTTTTTTTAATTTTACCTCGAAATTTACAAACGCGCGCGTCACCTTTTGAGCCAACACTATTTTTTTTTTGGCCTAAGCTACTTCCATTATGTCTTTTAACATGTTGTCATTAACGGATTGAAGTTATGCAACACCACATGGAATTACCTTTCCCCCCCTGTTACCATCATGAGCAGGCCATTTCAAATTTAGCCACTTTGCAGACTGCGATAACAAAATTATCAAAAGCAATTCAAATCGATCTTTGATACGTTTTTCCTAACTTACCTTTGAATAGTTTTACTCTTCCAAAATTTGTCTAAAACAAGTAGAAATCCATCATTTCCAGAGACACAACCTTTCTCATGCAGAAGTGATTGTAGTTGCAATTTTCTTCAAAATTTTAATTTCTAATTCTTTTTAAGTTTTTTTCACATATGTCATCCGCATTATATAGGATCTCAGTTGTGTTTGATAGTGAAAAAGAGGGATATATCGACATTGTAGAGGGATCTATGAGATCAACAAAGTTGAGTTAGGTAACAGAGGAAAGGTATTCATGTGTTTTGCATAACTTCAGAATCTGTTTAAGACAAGTCATGTTAAAGACATAATGGGAAGTTATGCTTAGCAGAACACGTCGCATCTACCTCCTCGTTAAAAAAAAAAAAAAAAAAAAAAAAATTACGGGAGAGGGATAGTAAGGTCTATCGTAGTTGAAAAGCCAGAGCAAACTCGGGGTATTTTCAATAGAGACCATTTTGTACGGGCCCCCTTAATGCCATCTTAGTTACTTAGCGTAGGCTTAGCCTGTCTCATTCCTTTTCTATGCGCCATGCCGCCAGAACAGAACCATGCGAAACAAAATGCATAGTCTGCGCATTAGGCCAATGGAGTCTGTATCGTAGAATTACGTCCAACACTTCACGTGGAAGCCAAACGGGCAGGAACAGTGTGTGCATGGATATCTGCTTGAGTTGATGACTGTTGCTGTAAAGGTTTGCTTGAATCGGGCATAGTCGGAATAAGTTGATTCTTAGTTTTCTGTGGAGATTTTTAAAAGGTGGTGAGGTCTGATTTCATGGATTTCATTATTCATTTATTTTATGTCATTTCATTATTACATCCAAAGGCATGTTTAATACACTACTACCCTTATATCTCTACATCAAAAACCAAAGTGCCTCCTTAACAAAACAGGGATATATCAGTTTATTTCTTCAAAAGTTTAAAAAAATCAGTTAAAGGGCACGAAGATTTCACATATCATGTGTCCCCTAAAAAAATGGAAGTCATGATTTTGCCCTGTGTAAAGCTTTCCATCCAAAATATTCCCATCGAAAGGATTAAGCTGAGTAAGTGATTCATTTGGTACAAAAATTTGTGAAATTTTCGTAATTTCGTATAGAGCAAATACGAAATTCAAGCCCTATGTTTTACATTGAAAATATTAGCAAATCAAAATCAACCATTTTCTCTCTTTTAAGGAAAAGACATTTGTTGTAGCCAACTCAAGGTATAGTCCGTTGGCTGGGTGGGTCCCCGTGTAGTTCTGGTACCCAAAACCAGAGGTCACATATCTTTTAACACTACTCGTTTCATCTACTGACCTCTGTTTTGGTACTTCAGATTTCAGGGTAATGCACTGTAACGAAACAGGCTAAATATTGTATTAGGAAAAACTCCTTCCGGTACAGCTAAAAATATCCCCAATATCCTGAACAATTAATTGGATTCTAGGCGTTTGCTCTAGACACTCATACACCACTCGGCATCATTTGAATCGTTTCTATTTCCTTCAGATAAGATAAATTATGTCAAGGGAAAAAGACCTTTGGATTTACTCGACGAACTTTGTTGATGTATCATTTCGACGCATGCGTATCAGGGTTATTTGGTCGGGTGTGCTCGGTAAGGGGAGTTTTTTTTTTCAGGCGCCTATTGTCAGACGGAAGCGACTCTCTTTTTTCACCCATGAAATGTTTGTTTTCATTGTTTTAGGTTTTTACAGCTCGGCTCACCTGTTCGTATCCTCGGGCTCTGTTGTTTCTTTTTTTAGGGGGGGCTGCGTCATGTGATCGCCGATTTTTGTTTGTAAACATTTATACCCATTTTATTTACAAGTTCAACAATTTAGTTTCTTGTATGCTGCAAACGAACTGTAAACGAGAATAATTTGACGTTTCAGATCAATTATGTATACGATTGGCGCGGGCTTTTCCAAATCCTCTGTCATTACAGTGGTCTGATATCTGATTGCTATAGCTTTACCATCTAATCCCACCCCCCAAAAAGAAAACATGCATTAAGCCCTCGACAACATGATGAAAAGAAAACATAATTACTGTGGGTAAAAGGCTGGCCACGGCAGGCTGCAACACCTGGTTTAACGATTGTGCAAATGCTTTAAAATACATTCCTAACGAATACGGGAAGCCAACCCCGTTGTGCCTGGGTTTGAACCTCCGGGTTTTGAAGGGTTCAAAGACCAATCACGCCCCTCTGAAGCCAAGGACTGTAAAATAGTCCCCAGAGTGAATTGAGCTCATTATTCGAGTCACTACAGGGCCCACTAAGAAAACAGTGACATTTGTAAACCATTTCATTAATATGTTGTTTCAATTACTTTGGATAGGCCTAATTGAAGAAAAGGATTTCTTATGTTTCTTCCTGTGGTTAACCGACAAGTATAATAGAGCCGCACCCCACCTATAGACATTCAAGTGTTACAACTGTACCGATTCTTCAGTTCCAATCTGTCGCAGTCTAACATGGACACCAGCTCAACCGTATAGTGGCGAGCATTGCTCAACTACAGCTCAACTATCCCACTGCCGGATAGCTGAGGGCGAAGCAAGTTGAGGCCTTACAATTTCTACTTAATAACCAGCACATTTTGATATCTTCCAACTGTAGGATTTACTTACTTTAATCAAGGGTACCAAGAATCTAGCCAAGTGAACATTAATGCTTACTTTTTCACTTTACAATTATCTGATTCGTTCAATAATATTACTATATTCACTATTATGAAATAGGCCTATTTTTCCATGAATATTTTATGGCTTTTAAAAAAACCTTCTCCTTGTATATACAGTTTAAACCCGCAATCCCGTTTTCCAAAAAAAAATAAATAAAATCATTCATGAACATCTTGTCTGTCCTGGTAGTAACGTGGATAGCAATTCATTAAAGTTCTTTAAGAGGGATTTGGTCGACAACTGTGAAAAAGTTCTTTCCAAAACGGCGTTTTAACGGGCACTCTGCCTCTACACGTGCAAATAACTGTAATAAAAGTTGTAGAGTCCCAGCTGCCAGTCCAAAACGCCGGTATTTTTATGAACATTTTTGACATGTAGAATCGTTTATTTAATTACTTGAGGTCACGTAGAGATTACATTTGAACTACAGTAACAGCATTCACATTTGTGTCAATACTATAACATCCCAAAACTCATATCTATATTACTTCTAAAAATTTTCATTAAAATTAACTGCGTTTTGACTGGCAGCTGGGACTCACACAGTTAAAAAAATCACGTTTTTTTTTTCACATTATTTGCACGTTTCGAGTGTCACTTGCATTAAAACGACTTCGTAAGCATTTTTTAACAATTAAGATTGGTTTCAAATTCACCTTTTTTTGTGCGGTGCACTTGATGTTACGTGTGTTTTGAATTCAATTGCAATGAATACAATTGTTGTAATGTTCTCAGCAAGAACTCTCACTGAAATATCAAAACAATCACCCGCATATGACAAATCAATGCTGCAGTGTTTAGTCATGGGTATCGCTATTATTTAATGATAAGATCAAAATTATAGCCTATATATATTTTTTTTAATCGGAAAAGCATAAAATCACGCAGGGATGTATCCATTGATGGTACGTGTGTGTAACATTATGAATTGTTCAGAAATGAAATTCCTTTGTGATGATATGTCACAGGTAAGGTGGAAAGACATTATTTTTATTGTGGCCACAATGATGCTAACACGCACGCCTAGTTATTTCCCCCCCTTACGGAGTCATACATGTTCAGACCAAAAATCAGCTTGTGATGAGATGGGAGCCGAAGCGCCATTTTACGACCCAATGCAGAATTACGCACAACGAAATAAGAGGTAGGGGCCTATATGATAAGATAATTTCACTCGAAACTTATGTTAGTCTTATTTTAACTTTGAACGCACAATCAGTGATTATGCTAAATCAGAAAATGGAAGCAATGATCAACATTCACCACCAGATTTGTGCATGTCTTTAACAAGTCAGGCAATCCTAACATATCCCTAGGGGGAAATGATAGGACCAAAGCACCCTAATAAGGACAAAATCGGAAAATTTTAACCTCATTGGCTGTACGTACGGACACTACTACAGCATGGATTGAATGGAGATTTTGATGTTGAACCTGGCCGTTTTCTTCCATTTTCTGGCAATTTCTTCCGTTTGAAAAACGTAATTATGATAATTCTAACGACTTTATACCTTAGTCATGCAAATTTCAGGTATTTGTACCCTTTCTGATAAATCACTGATAGTGTCCCTCTAGTTAGGTCTTATTTTAAAACTCTTTACAGCAATATCAACCATTGATGGGCATGATACAATACATGGTCTCCTTCCAATAACCAATCCAATCCTTGTTTCCTGTTGACATATCTTTCGGTCCATTTTGATGTTTCATGCGACCATGATAAATACCAGACCAAACACATTTGTGTATTCACGTGCTTAGAGTCCCGAATGTAAATTAATAGCCTGGTATACACAACTGTCACCATACTGATGACATATGCTCACACGTTCTTCCCGTTTGTCCTTCCCACAACGAGTGTGACGCATACCATCATTCTAAAAAAAAGAACCACGATAGAAAGCTAATTTAGAGTACATGTTGGCCTACCATCGTCAATGTAAGACCCGTATTAATCCAGAAACTCGCAAAAAAGTTTAAGAATTGTGGAAGAAAATGATGTTTCACTTGCGTACTTTTGATTCTCTATTTATTCATGAATACGGTCAAGATGGAACAATTTTGATACTTTTTACCAAAGATCAAAATATTATACCCTTATCTATCTCATATACATTTTAAAAGGTAGACATGAAAATAGCTTCTTGAAAGCAGTTCTGAAATACCACTTTACAAGATAAAAGTTGGTCTACTTTGTTTTCGACGAAGTTCATCTGGTGCATAAATGGTTCGTATTACACATTTCTATTTTATAGGTCTTATTTGACCATTTCTATTTACTGTTCAACTATTCTGCAGTGAATTCTTGTGTAATTTTACAATATTTACACCCTATTTTGCTTTTTGAAAACAGGGGAAATTCATTCGACATCATACAAATTGTTGGCGAGTTAAGGAACCATTTTTGAAAAAGCAACGGTGTGGGGGTATTACTACTAACGGGGACAATCATGGGAGAAGGTCCGCAAAAAAGTCCTCAAAATATTGCATTTGTCTCAGCTTGAGCTTATGTAGTTTGGCAGAGCGTGGACAGTAATTAAATTCTTATAAAGTTAATTAAGATCAATATCTTTTTTCATTTTAGAATTATTACATTATCAATCTACCTATCATCACTTGGACCTATATCCACATGTAAACAAGTTTTCAGCTCGAAGTTCGTTTTCCTGTCAGACCGAAGACATACTTCTCCAATATAGAGTGAGCCTAAGAGAAACTGACAACCGAAATTGAATGGCTTATCCAGAAAGTGAGGACGATGGGGCGTGAACACCTAAACTATCATTAATGTGAAGTAATCATCTTGCCAGCTTAGGTGTTCATTAATCATGGTTTAACACCAACGTTATATTATTGTGTGTTCACAGTTCACAAGTTCAAATTATGGGTTATAGTTTGTGAACCCAATGTGTGCCCAATTATTTTGTACAGCATGTTGTGTATCTACAAATATCAATATTTTAATTCTAACATAATTTTTGGATTGTTGGTAGCACATGACATCCGCTGTCATACATCTACTATAAGTACTAACTTAAAGGGCCTATGAAATTCCCGATGGCATATGTGAATATGTTTCTCAATTGATAGTCATTTTATGATCTATTTCAATGGTTCGATCGTTTGGATGGAGAAATGGGCCTACAGTTCAGTCGTTTTTGTAGATTGACTTAGTGCTATTCTCTGTCATAAATATGAATCCGTGTGGCTCGGTCTGGTTTGAAAATCATGCGACGAAGGGTTAGTTAAGACAGTCACTAACATTGAGTTACTGTACATGACTCCTCACTATAATACGTTCTTCATATCAACGCCATGGAAGCAACACCGACCTACAATCTCTCGTTGTCGACTTCAAGAAGCCAGACAGTTATTGCCAGAATTGTGGTGGCTACGTTAGCTCTGTCAGCTGGGTGGACATCCCTGATGTCCGATACGTTGTGGTGTGGGGGACACCCACATCCATTTTAGATTTGTGTAGAGGGTGAGGGCAGGGAGGGACAACCTTCCCTTCCCACTGCTTATTTTTTTTTTTTTTTTTGTATCTTACTAGGTAACCCTTTTGGATCAGGGAAATGTATTAGAGGTGTTGCCCAAGATATTGCACGGGTTCTTCCCAATGTTTAGGACGCATCAACGGGGGGGGACCCTGCGTCCTGGAAGGAATTCCAGACGAACAATTACTTCACCCAGGGATTGCTTCTCTCTGTGTTTAGGGAGATTTGAGATTGTATAAAGATTAGTAACTTCAAAATAAACAAATTTACATGCTCATTTCAAATATCAATTTGGTCGAATAAAGCTTCAGGCCGAATAACCGAGCCACAGACCCCACAGAAAAAACCTCAAGGTGAATCTAACCCCGAACATTATAAAAACATAATCATGCAGTCTTTACAAACCTTATTCTAATCTATACAATTCCATTGACATTAATCAGGCACACTAAATTGTCTTTTAAATCAGCTCTACACAGAAATTAAACTAAGTTTACTAAAATTTTAAAAATATTACCACTTACCTTTTAGCTACAAATCATCATTTATCCCTATGTGTCCCTGGGGCTTGATGTTCATTTTATTAGCTGTTCCATCCAATTCTCACTGTATTTCGGAGCCTTTCTAGAGTTTGTTTGGTTGCCCCCTGATTTTCAATGATGAAGATAGTTTTTCCTTTTTTTTGGTCCGACCCTGCCTTGAGGCTTGAACGGCTAAGTGGCCCATATTCATGGCACAAACTGGTTGATGTCCCTTTTTGTATTTTTTCTGTTTTCTCTTGCGCGGCGCGTGTACGGCTTGGGTCGTTGAAAACACGCCCCATCCCCTCTGAAAAGCTTCCAAGAAGTTTTTCCCATTCTGGTAATGTGCTTATCAGTCAACGCCTCGCGCACTTCTTCAAGGTTTTTCGAAAGATCATGCATAATTTGTGTTATAAGAAGCATTAATAATATCAGAAATTTTAAATAGTTTGTAAAATTTAAATAATAATTAGGTACTTATACATGTACAGCTGATTAATTATTAAATGTTTGAAAATCTTCAGTTACAACATGTTCAATGTTTAATTATTGTGGAATCACTAAACACTCAGTATATTCAGAACCATGATAAGCAATGACTTCAAAGTTTTAGTGTGCGATATAGTATAGACATAATTGAAAAATAAATGACAGATAACTAAGTATATACCTTGAGTATTGCTAACTTCATTCCGTTGATCTCATAGAGCGTCGTTTCTTCCCTCTCCCCCAACCATTTCCCCTGTCTATTGATGCATTTCCAAGTTTGAATCTCTCAGCAGCCATCCACGAATACCTGCGTGAAAGTTAAATAAATAATCTACGGAAGGACATGATCTCCTAAGATGGTCCAGGCTATGCACGGCCATTTAAACATCGTCCCCACATCCTTTACCAACATTGATTGCGTGAACAAAAAAAAAGTTGGGTATTATCTTATTCTTGAGGCATCCTCCTTTAAAAACCCTTTTTCATGTAGGCCTACAAAGTGTTAGGTCATTGGTTAATACTTGTTAAAATTTCAATCATGGTAACCATTTCATGATGTTAAGGTGCATGCATGGTTCTCCTACGACAATATTTTCGTTCCTTGATGTCATGAGATATCCTCCAAAAAAGGTTATTTCAAAAATTGCATGATTCTGCGGTGGTAATTGACACATGATTATTAATGAGGACTGAAATAATTTGAAAATTGTTATATTCATAAACGTTCACAACGTACCGCGAATCACTCTATTTAGAACCGTTATATTCTCATTTTTTTTGAGTCCGCAAAACATCAGACCTGTAAACACAGCATCTATTCAATCACCTACTCTATACGGTGCGCAAACGTATGAGGTACTTCATTTGGTTACAATTCCAAAAAAGCAGAATGCAAATTTCCACAATAAACATAAAATCCCCATCGTTCTCTTTCTGAGAATCAGGTGGAGGAATCTGCCATAGGCCATACCAGGTCATACCACGAGAGACTCTGTTACCATCTGGCGTGGCCTTTAAAAAAACGTCGCTAGAGCCTGGCGATTCAAGCAGGAGAAAAGAACCATCGTTCACTGGTTTGGGGTGAAATGGTTTCTAACGCGTTAATTAAAGATTCACGTCTGCATTACCCATAAATTGACATACATAGGTCATGATATGAGCTGCGCCCTTGTGCAACATTGTGTACATTTCGGCAAACTCACAGCTACTTTGAGGCATTAAAAACGGGAATTTACAATCAAGAAATAGTCAACTGTCAGTTGTCAATCAATTATTAACTTAACGCTAATAGTAATCATGAAAAGACATTTAATAATATATTGCGGCCTGACAAAGCTTATTGGTTGTTTTTGTAGGCCAAAGATTGGCAGTGTACCATCCTTTCCCCAGACAAAGTATTGCTTGTGGCATCAACCCATTCAATGTTTTCGTCATCCCCGGTCAGGTAATTATTCGGTGGGTTCGCCACAACAGAATCTTGTGTACGTACACTTATTAGAACACCACCAGTCTGAATCTGCCTCCAATTTGCGACCAAACCACTGTTACATGAGGATGGAAAACCATCGACCATTTCACCATTTTTCTTTGGCCCGAACCATTGCAGTAGATTTTTTTCCTGAAACATGATGATTAGTTCTTTTAAACTTAATTTGTAAGTCCATAGGAAATGTACGTCTTGAAATGTTAATAGCAAATGTTAAACTAAGCTGACGCCTTACATTTGCGACGACAATGGCCGTTTCTCACTATTTAGGGGCTGAGGAAGGGGCGCTTTCAATCTGCCCCAAGTTTGGGTCAAAACTGGGCCAAACTTCATTCACAATGTCCTGGGCCCAGTTTTAGGAACATCTTTATCCTCTGTGGTGCTGTCTGCTGGCAATTTTTTAGGCAGTCGTTATCCTTTCAAGCCACGAACTTGCATGCTACAAGCACAACCATCCCCTCTGTGGTAAACTTCACCAGGTAATAATCTGAAATCATTAAAAGGCTAGGGTTCAAATATACCGATCAATTAGAAACTCTTAACAAACCGGCTCAAAACAATTTGTTTATGTCAAAGTAAATCTCTCAACATGATTAATACAAGTGAACCTATATATTCTTAGTTCCCCCCCCCCCACAAATGATGGAAAAAATTTTCACGACTTCAAACGTCACGGTGTCGGTTAGGGTGATTACGGGCATGTACGCATTCTGCCAAAGGTAGTGGAAACACCACGATGCTCAAAGGTGTTCCTTATGGCCATCCTGAACCCCTGGTCTGTGCATTAGATGCATCATAGAAAGGTTTGAAATATCCTTTAAAAAAAAACATATCGATATCGTTACACCGACTTGGTGTAAAAATCTGTTTTAAAGCTTTTATATATGCCCTATAAAAATGTGTCCATTAAAAATCATGAACTTACAGTCAGTAAAGTTTTCTTGTGGAAACTCCTGTGGGTTGTTCCAGTCACCCTAATCAGATTTGGATCGGACCTAAAAAGGATATCAGTATGGTAGTGAAAAATGACTCGCCCAACACGTCAAAATTAAAGGCCGACTCAGAGATTTTCCTGAGAGAGGGCGCCCTCAATTTCCAAAAAAATCGTGTTTTTGCGTACATAATGCTGTCTATACTACTACTGTGTGGAAATGCTAAGCTTAAATCGAATTCCTTAAATAGAAAATCACAAACTTTGTTATAAAATTCCGGATTCCGGAATTTTTGTTTACACCAGTAATCCCTTCCCCCCCCCATGCGGAACGTATACTCACATAAATGTTGGACTGCATCAAAAACGAAAAATCAGATTCATCTCAAATTTGGTAAGTGTGCATTTTTAGGTTACTATCTTTAGCTTCTAGTGACTAGTTTAAGTACACAAAAAAATAATATTTCGAAGCTCTGAGTCAGACTTGAACAAAACCTGTGTTATTGTGGACCATGGATCAAATTCTTTTAAACATACACAACACACAAGGTACACATCCCACACACCCCACACAGACACACACACCACACACACCAAGAAACAATATCGTATATGACATAGACATAGACAGAGAGAATAGAGATAGAGAGAAGGAATATATATATGTATATATATATATAGAGATATTCGGTAGATATATTTAGTATATATATTTTATATATATAATAATTATATAATATATATTATATTAAATACAAAGTATAGACCTCTGGAAAGGGCAACCGTTACTCTTGAGTTTCCACGGTATACCCTCACTTACGACCACTGGAGAGATCATCGTCACACTCCACGTCTTCGTTGCCCCGTTTATCATCGGTACCGCACTTCTTTGCTTCTGTGTTGTCTTCCGTATTTCATTTTCTCCCCCGCTTCCCTAGTTTTTCCCTCCCTAGACCTATGACCGACTCTTTGAACTTCTTCCCCATCCCTCTCCAACTTCTTTCCCCTCCACTCTACCCCCCTCGTTGTCCCTGTTTCCCTCCCCCTCTCTTTTCCTTATGACACGCTTGCATATCTTACCCCCTTTCTCTCTTCCTTTCGCCCCTGGTTTCATCCTGTCCTCCCGCTTCTACTCCTCACCTACCCCTGTCTTCCCAATTCTCTTCCTCATTCTCACTTTCTGCACTCCACCCACCTCTATTCACTCATTACCTTGCTCTACTTTCCCCTTCCTGTGGCTATATATTTCCGATCGTCTTTTCCTATCTCTCTCACCCGCATTCGTTCTTATTTGATTTTCTCCTGCTCTTTCCGTCTTCCTTTTCCTTTGCTCTCCGCGCGTCCTCATGTCAAACTCTCCCATTATCCCTGCTCCCGCCACTTGGCCGATTTTACCCTACCCATCCCCGGTAGTCCTCTCTATCACGCATCCGACCCTCCTCTTCCCTGCTGTCATTCTCTACGTCTGCAGTTTCATCGTTCTCGTCGTTTTTCTCACAATCCCACCCCTCTTTCGCCTTCGCTCTCCTTTCATTGTCTTGTTCTTCCCCCCGCCCTATCTTTACTTTTTTTTCTTCCATCGCCTTCTCTCCATCTCACGCCCCCTTCTTCTCTTTGCTTCTACCGGTTCTTTTTTTGCTCTACCCTTTTCTTTCCACCGCCTCCTCGTCTCCTTAATCTTTCTCGTGCTCCTTATTGTTTACTTCTGTCAGTTTCTACTCCGCCTCTCTTTTCCCCCGCCCCCCTCCCCCTCTTACCCCCAGTCTTTCCTTTCTCCATTTCAGCTACCTTACTTCGTTCCTCTTCCCACTTTCCCCATCTTGTGCTCGATCAAGAACCTTTATCTCTATGTTTCTGTGTTTGCCCCTTGCCCCCCCGATCCTCCTCTCCGTACTTTGTTCTCTCTTTTCGTTCCGATATTCAGACGATCCGTCTGAAGATCGTACCCAGTGATCGTAAGTGAGGGTTTTTTATACGTGAAACTAGAGTAACCGGTTGCTTTCCAGAGGTCTATACTGTAAATTTCTTTATTTTACGCTTCCTGTAATGGGTAGGAGCACTCTTAATTCCAAAGATAGTAACAGAATTAAGACTGTTACTATGATGTTATATATATTATATATGATATATATAGTAGATATCTACAATATTATATATATATATTAATATGTATTGTTAACCCAATGGTGGACTTGACAAAAAGTCAATCTACATTTAGTTCTATTCGGAGATCAAAGAAAATACACATCCACCCCTTGATGATCCATGTTAAATTCGCTGCGACATGTTTTCAAACTGAGGCTTGATCACCATTGCATAAATAGTTTCACTGGTGCAATTTGGTGTTTGTGGACAGTATTGGTTAGGGGTTCATTATTGCAGTAACGCCCCTTTCCCTGCGGATTTCATTGATGACTCCAAGATGAAAACTATTAATGAAGACATAAATAGGCCAAAATAATCATATCACACTATTGAGGACCATTCATTTTTGGTGAGGGAACTTCATGTTGGTCCAAACGAGATGCAAAGTTTATTTCATTAGGCTGCGGGGCATTTTGATTTGAATCATTTTTAGTTTAGATTTATTTGTGGTAAAATCAGTCGTCCCAAAAATTACGGTATTTTGAAAACGCATTTTGCATTTTGATGGTTGAGATATCTAAATACTTAAAAATGGGCTGACAGATAGCTTAGATATCCCTTCTAAAGAAAATACTCACGAATTTGCTCGTCTTAGCTGATTCAATTGAAACCTGTGTGGTATGTTTGCTTACCACAAGATCACCGAGATGATTGTAGACAGGGAAGTGGTTCAGTGATCATTCTAGTAACAACCTTTTCATTCGTTAGTGGACATGATCCAATGAGGCCTCAGTTGTAGTAGGCCTTGGGCTGGATGTCAATGGCCGTTTCCTATTGGTCTTCATAAGTCAGTGCTCTGAGAATTAACTCGATTTCAGTAGCAAAGACAAAACTGGCCACTTGCTTGATGTGACTTGGTGAAGCCGTGGTGTGTTCCCTCGGAGTCACCGTGATAGCCAATTATCCCAGGTTATTCCATATCCGGATGTGGTACGAAAGAAAACACTTTAAACAATAAATAAATATGAACATGTTGGTGAATAACTAAAAATTACACTTTTACATCAAAGGCATGCTGACTTCAAAAGTTGTCTAAAAATTACTTTTTGGTGCTAAACAAACACCACAAATCACACAATGTACACAACAAAAGGGTGAACATTACCGACTTTAGGTGTTTGGAGGTTGCCTGTTCTGATTTATTTCTACCCTCATCTTGAAGGTCTTCGGTGAAGATAACATAAAAATCATTTTCAGGAAAGATACGTCTTTCTTAACATAACTTCAAACAAGTAGAGAACAATATTAAAACATATTATTTACCTCCAACTTGTGGCTTTCATATTCTTCATCTCACGATCGAAGTCAATCAAATATTCTGTCGATACTCTCAGCCCCCCGACCCCCCCCCCCCCCCCCCCCCCCACACTGGCAGATAAAGTAAGGCCGACATCCTGTTAAAGAATTCAGATCTGAAATGGGGAAGCATAATATTAACGCAAGTAAGTATTTTGTCATGCTTATTAGAATCTTTCTTTTTAAATTGATGTAATGTGGTGCTTCTTTCTCAGTACCTCTGACTACATCATGAGCTGTAACAGATAGGCGCCTATCATAGAGGCACCAGCGGTCATTTTCCTATCTTCTTCTCCCATCATAACTTATCATGAGCCAAGATGCTACGAATATTTCCTTAGCCTGTGAAAATAAATTAAATAAGCCAAATGTTTACATGGTTATATGGAAACAAAAATAACGATAAATAAGTTACATTTACTAATTACCGATTTAAAGATAAGATACGTTTAAAAACGAGTTAAAGGGAAAAACGATTTGTGAACGGAATCGGAAAAGCTATATTTTTAATTTAAATTAATTATTAAAATTTTTCTATTTGTTTTAGGTTGTTTTTTTGTTTTATTAATATTAATTTATATTACAATGAGTAGTCACGGCCTTAACCGACGAGCTGCAACTAAATGAATAACGCGATTGTGAACTCAAGGATAGAAGGAGCTTTCCGCAGAGACCATTACTCTTGTGTCACGTTATGTCGTGTCGAGAAGGGAGTACGCAATAAACCTTTAAGACTGTTAGCGTCACATGATTGTAAATTGATTGATACTAACGTACATTGTTAAAAGGTCTTTGTCTTCGCTGCGTTTTGTGAAGCAGCTAGTCATAGCTGCCATCACCAGCGGAATTTCTGTCTGCCCCATTCAAAATGGCATCAGATGAATTCATTTACTTGTCAAATGTCAGTGGTCCTTTAATAGTGTTGCTTTTTTTGCAATGGGCACATTGGCTGCGCATTTTTTCACGAACCACTTTATGGAAGGCCCTTTTTCCAGGCCTACACTGGTTATATCAGTTCCAAGGCACTAAAATATCGTCGACTAAGATGTTCTCCGCTATTTTTTTCTTCTTCCCATCCGTTGAGCTTATATAGAAAAATAGGTAATGATTCCTTAATTGCATTCATTATAAATTCCTTTTTTTTTTCCTCTAGAGGCCATAATTTGGAATTTTTCAAGCTCTGCAATGATATAGGGTCATTTTAATAAAACTTCATCCACATTATTTCATCTATTAACAGCGAATACGTGACGTATTATCAAATAAGAAACAATGTATATTAGTGTCCCAGAACGTCATTATAGACCTATGCTCGCCCTAGGCTAAGCAATGATTAAACAATGTACTGATGAAATGAAACGAACATGGAATAATGAAATATTACTACACGTAGATAGTAATGTTGTGTATGAATATTGTTCAAGTGGGATTCCGAAGGATAACGTGTTCAAATAAGCTACAATTAATTTAATTGAATAGAAAAAATTAAAATATAGTGGGTTTTTATATGTCAATATATTAGGTTTCCTGGACATATCTTTGTTGTATATGAAATTAGACACAAATACTGGCATGGTAGGAACTGATCATCTGTTTGCAATCCATGCATTTGTTAATCGGTGTATATAAGTTTACGCCTTCTGTAAATTTTTTGTTCGAATGTTTGAAAGCAAGAAAATGTTTTAGAGATGGTGAGTTGGTAGTGACAGAAATTGAAGAGACAACTTTATAATTGAGTTTTTGTGTTAAGGGTTGCGACGACTTCTTCAATGAGTACAATAAAGGCTACATACAACAGTACGAGTTTCTAATCAACACCTCTAATCGTGCTAAAGTATATACATCATACCCACGTACATGAATTGATCAAGACAAATTAAAAATAGTATGCAATACCTTGTCACCATCGTTTTGTCCCGGCTGTTTGACGCTGCTGCTGTTTTGGCGCAAATACCGACGGCGGCCCGGCGTTTTTGCCTGACGTCTACACGCCGTAATTATCGAGCCATTCTCGGCCAACCCATAGTAAAAGGTAGAACTATTCAATTTAGTGCTTAAGTCTTTTAAGATCCCAAAGAAATTATCAAAATTGCAGCTTGCAGTTTTACTGTTTCACCTTTTTCGGCTGGTACTGGACGTGGACTTCTTGGCAAATCTTATTTTATAAAACGCTCCACCAAAAAAGTCCTTTTACATTGAATTTTCTTTTCTAATGGCCCACCTGCTTCTTTAAATGCAAGCCTGAAGATGTATAGTGAGTGACCTACCATGACTTTGATAAACGTAACACATATTTTTTCGATTTGCAACAAGTAGAATGATTACTAATAACGGAGGATCCATTTGTTTCATTGGAGCTTAAATCAATAATTAATATATTAATTAATAATCACTTCTCACTTGTTTCCAATGAACTCGTATTATGTTAATTTTTTTTCTCTAAAAGTATTTAGGAGAATAAAGGTATGATTTTGGACCGGTACTCTGTTACACAATTGAAAACAGCTTCGAACCACCATTTTTTAAGTGGCAGAACAGGCCGAAGGCCGAGTTCTTCCACGCAAAGAAAATAATGGTGTCGCCGGGTTCATCGTCGTAAAGAGAGTACCGTTCCCAAATCTACCTTTATATTCTCATTCTTAAACAGCTTTATCCAGTTAAAGGTCATCTTTAACCCAATTTCGCGATGGGCTTTAATGGCTTAACTACAACAAAACCGGGACTGCCACCCCCAGTGACAACAATCGAACACCCGTTGAACACACGGATCATCGCAACATAGCAAAACGCGTATGACGCTAGCGCATCAACCTAAAAAATAACATCAATACGCAGCGCGTACTGCCTGGGTTCAATTAAACGCATTGACCGGGCACCATCAATGAAATACATACATTTTCCGGCTTTTAAGAAGTACGCGTTCATTAATATCCTCTTGTTGACTTTCAATTTGTTTTAGTAGATTGTTCTGACAATGAAAACCCCCTTATAATATTCCCCAAATGGACCCCATTTATTCAACAGTTTAGAAAAATCCCTTAAACACCCTTAAAGGTGCATTTTTCGTGATTCCAGCCCTTCCGTTTTATTCATGGGTTTGCCTAGTAATCCCAATAATATCCTTGAAAAACCTCTTTCCAAAATTTGAGTTTATCCCGATCTTGCGGTTTGTGTTATGAGCACTGCTTGTTTCAAATGGTCCCATAGGCCACTGTGCTGTAATATGTCCATGACGGTCATAAAATACAAGATTGTGCATCCCTACAATTGGACGGAATGCACGTATGATTTGGTACACGTGATTACTACGGCTAAGGTTCAGATTTATAAAAAATCAACTTTTTAGAGGTAAGCTCGGTTTGGACAGGTTGGTGGATCACGAATGCACTTTAAAAAATAACCCCTCCCGTCCTGGTTACGTAATGTTTCGTTTATAAACCTCAGACCTCTATGTAAGGCTGTTTTGGCTTAATGGGGTTTGGGCGTATTTTTCAATTGAAGCCATAATGTTACAATACGCCACACAATGGTGTTGAAAAGCAATCTTTTCATAAAAAAAACAGCCTATAATCCCATAGCTTCCTATACAAGTTTTTTTATACGGATATTTAAAACGCCCAGGACAATAATAATACATAAAGAGTGAATAAATTGTCCAACGTTTTTTGAAGAAATTTTAAATTTTAGCCTTAAACTTTATTCATATTATTATCCATAAGCAACGCTGTAAAAGTAGACTACATTATTCATGTGAAATCAAGAAACCATGAATATTAATACGCAATCACTTCCTTCTGAAAAAAAATTACACCTTAGGGAGCCCTCAGCACCCACAGGCGTATGTTTTGTAATACGGCCCTCACTGGGTATCAAAAGCGTGACCTTTAACCCCACTGGCTCATGGCTTGCCCTTAGGATATAACTATGATCTGCGTTGGTTCGAAAAATACGCGTCCAAAATCGTTATTTTTTAAGTGGTTTGAGCTTTAAACGCACTAGGAAGAGAAGGTATGGGAGATTCTTCGTATCATAAACATTTTCAGGTAACTGGCTTTGTTGTCCTGTAAATGAGGAGGAGGAAATTACGGTTTATTCGTTCATTCTCCTGCAATGGCTGCGTTCTGAAACCAGAGGGCCTTTCAATGATAATGTACAGTGTTTAAGAAATGGCGACCCTTTTGGATTCAGTTACTGGAACTAGGTCCCCGTGTACATGAGATGTGCCCTAAGCTACTCTTCACAGCCTGGACTAGACCATCGACAGAACAAACAAAGTGAGGGTAGACTTCTGCTACCCCGGAACTTTTGCTCGCTAGAGGGCGTTTTCAAAAATGGCGCCAAAAATGCATTTAACACCATTAAAAAGACGTTTTCATAGACCACAATATGGGGGAAATGGTCCAGTTTTGTAAGTGTCTTCCTATATTTGTTGATGGCAAGGGTAGTAGGGCGTCCACCACTCGCCACTGCAATGTATTCTTGAGGGCGCTTTTCAAAATGGCCGCCCAAATGCAATTTTAACACCTCATAATGAGTTTTTGTTTACCAAAAATGGGGAAATTCCAGGTTTTCATGTTTTTGTATAGTGTTGATGTCAAATGATATAGAGAAGTCCATTCAACACTCAAATGTATTCTCATTGAGGGCGCTTTTCAAAATGGCCGCCAAATTGCCTATTTAACACCTTATTCATGTTTTAATAGCCAAAAATGGGGTGGAAAATCGCCCAGTTTTTTAGTGTTTTGCTAATATTTTGTGGATGCCAAAGGTATAAAGCGGTCACATTCACCACTTAAAATGTTTCCCTAATTGGAGGACACTTTTCAAAATGGTGCCAATGAGATTACCCTTATATACACTTTTTATAGCAAAAAAGTGAGATGGCCCATTTTTCAGTGTTCCCCTATTTGTTGATTTTTTTATATCGCATTAATTTGTTGAGTTACTTTATTCATAACAGCTTAATTGGCGGGTTTTTATTCTCTCCTTTTCTTAGTTATTTTTATTGATTAGTAGAAAGAGTAGATAGTGCATGAATATTGTGCACTGGTGATAAAAGCTGAAATTTTGCACACAGTTTTTGGGCATGTTCTAAGAAGATTTATGGCTATAGGGGCATCGCATATTTTTCGTGTAACAAAAATGCGGCCATTTTTACAAAATGCCGCCCTTTCTGGTATTTTAGCTCTTTTGATGGACTAAATGTGTTTTTGTTTTGTTTTGTTTGTTTTTGGGCTACCAAAAGCTGATTTGGAGCCAGAGCAATGCCTAAATAGAAGATTCATTATTCATAACTTTCTCTACAAAATAGTGGCCATTCTTCCAAAATTGGCTGCCATTCCCTATTTTAAATACCAATTTTCGAACTGAATATGCATATTTCTTCTACCGAAGCATATTTTTTACACACAGCAATGGCAAACATACAACCCGTAAATAGGCAATCAATACCAATTTGTGTTGATGTTACTAATGGGCAGACATTTATGTTACCATGGCAATGCCAGATACAACCCTGTACAAAGCACTCAATACAAGTGGAAGACATTTAAAATGTCACCATTGCTTGGATTTTATCTTTGCTTCGCAGACTGAATAAACTCAAAACATATTTAAGAATGGCTTTTTTAGTTTTGTTGTGATAACAAAATATTTGTGAACCTTTCCCAAAATGGAGGAGGCTTTTGTGATTATGGTATGGCCTAATGATACGAGCATACACTAAATTGTACGTTAAAGGGCTGCCACACATGACAACATGGCAGGCAATAATTCTCTTTACCAGTGTTTTTCATAAATCTTAGGCACTAAGTCCCTTGTTGTGGTTACATCTTATCCATTATTTTATTAATTATGTGCAATTAGGTTTATATTGCCGAAAATGTATTTCTAATCCCAACAGCATTGGACTATTTTTTGTAAGCAGCAGAATGTGATATTATCCGCTATTTGGTGTAATCATCATGGCTACCCAGTGTGTATATTCCATCAGTGGCGCGGGTCCATGTGGAACTCATTTTAAGATTGACAACAGAGCAATCTTCTATTTTCGCCGTAAAATCTACAGCAAACAATGTTATTAGTCAACATGAATATCAGGTAAACTAATAAAATTGATTATCCTTCATGTCTTTCTGTATTCTGTATATAACCCAATTCTTCATAAGTTGTCTTGTAGTTCATATTTAGGATAAAATTATAGTATGATAATAACAATCTTGATGTGTGTAATGTAGCATCTAGATACGGCACATATTTAAAAAGGTGTAATAATATCATTATCAATTATCAAATACAAATTTATAATAAACTTCTATGTGAACACAACTATGATATACATCCAATTACCAACTATTAGAATAATTTATTTAAGTAGACATTTCAAACCTATACTGTGTCTTCCAACTAATACATATTGGGATACTCTGATCACAGCTGTGAGGATCTGTGTGTATGTACCCCACAATGATATTGGTGAATCTTGATCTTTCCGTGGTTAAGATGCCTCCACCTTACCTAATCTGTGAAAACAACTATCCTAGCCAGCCAGAGTGGAGGAATATAAAGAATAAGAAGACAAAGAAAAAATTTTCACAATACCAGTATTAACAGACCTGGGAACAGATCTAATTTACAAGACTGCCGTATTGGTAATGGATGGTGAACCCCTTAATGACCCCTTGATTTGACTTGACCTTTGACCCATGTAACCTTCAACCAACTGTCACAAATTATTAATGTATTTTACGTGTTAACCACTTCCAAGTCATATTATTGAGTTCAACTCAATCCAAGCATTCAGGGAATTGACCTTTTAACCCTATAACGTGACCCCTGGGTCAACGATGGGGTCAACTCTACTTGGTCTGTATTTATGATGCCACGAGGATTATCCCTAACAAATTTCAGCTCATCCGGAGCTTGTTGTAGATTGTCGACCTTTGACCTTGAACGTTGACCTTGTGGTCGAGACTATCATAGACTTCTTTTACCATTAATGTTACATAACTGCAGCAGATAACAAGCTTTAAAAAAGCTGTCTTCTATAGGCTTGAGATATAGCCAATGTGGTCTGATTTTTAGCATTTTTTGGCAAAATTGACCTTTTGACCCCCTTAATGACCGTTGATCCCGGTATAAAAAAAACCTCGTGTACACAACAAAAATGCATTGTTCCAATGCTATAAAACAATTCTACTAGCTTAGTTCTGGAGATAAAAAGTCTTGAATATTACCTTAAAACCGGACATGACCTAAATGACCTTTGTACCTCCAAAATAAAAATACTGCTTGCATACACAAGGTAACCGTAAATGCATAATCTGAAATTTTAGTCACTGTACTATGTTTGGGTTGGAGATAAAAATTTTTGAATATTTTGGAATATTTTTGGTTTTTGGACCGGAAGTGGACCCTTAATGTACCTTTGATCCTGAAACTGTGGACACCCTAAGACCCTGCCTGGTAAAATACAGGTGCCTATATGAACGTCACTCTGTTACGTAATTTTGTAAGGACCGCCGATTTTTTGAATATTTTTTCACTGTATTTTTGGCTTTAAACCCGGAAATGACCCCCGTAATGACCTTTGACTCTAATCCCTGAACACCCTATGATGAAGCACGTGTCAGTGGTTCCTATGAACAAGTTTAGTTGAAATCGGGCGTAATGCTGTAAAGAAGATAAGTATTAGGACAAAAATTCATAATTTGACGCCGTGCCAGGTCAAAGGTCATACAGGGGTCAATGTCATATGACATAAATGGTCCAAGTCACCGGTCATTTGATGTAAGTCGTCAAATACGTCAACCATGACTGAGCTAGAGGCAACTATTGAAATGTGCCAGAAGAAGAAATAACGCATCAGAAACAGAATCATACGGCCTGACGGCCGTCTTGTAATGAGCTTCTGTTTAATTGAAGCCAATGCAGTGGTAAAATTTATGTTCTTGACAACGGATTTTAACTACAAAACGAGCAGTGCATTTTGAACTCACTGACCCTTGGTCACTTCTCTTTCTGGAGACCATAGGGCAAGGAGTTGCAGGATCCAGCCTTGAGGCAAGTCATGGACCAATCCAAATGGTGCAGTTTCATCAATGTACTGTCCAAAATTACCCAATTTTCCTGGATAGTTGTTAACACATTGTTCTTTCTTAGTGATGAGTCTACGATGGCACCAAGGTTACGTGCTTCAGCTTGCGGATGAAAAACTGAATGCAATGATGATGGCTGAGAGTACTAGTCGATCCGTACAGAAGAGAACGAAAGCCAACATTCTCGTCGTCTTGTATAAATATCATCTTGTTTGGATTTAAATCCGGAATCTGATGACTGCATTCATGATTCAATACTATGTATGGCTGCATCACAATCCTCAGTGGAAAGACAGATAGAGCTGTTCATCGTAGTAAACTACGATTGAACACCATGGTCAGTAATGATATCCTGTAGTGGGGCAGAGAACAAGATAAGTCAATACATCCAGTAACAGACCCTTTGGAACTCCACAACTACTGCCACAGGATCTGGATGAGCAAATTTGATCGATCTTGATTGAGTTCGGGCATCTAGGTAGGAAAGAACCAACTTAATGCTTTTCCGTTATTTTTCATAGCCTTCCTGTCGGGTTAAAAGCTGTTTATGGTCAAGGTGTCAAAAGTGGCCTGAGTCCAATACCACTAACAAAACCTCTTTTTTTTGTCAAGACCAATCAAGAGTTCATTCTGCGCCTGTAACATTGCAGTCTCCGCACTGTGAAATTAACGTTTATGCTGACTTCATCGAACCTGGAATATCATTATCGCTGAGATATGTCTACAACTGATGTACTAATCTTTCAATCGCCTTCCAAGATGGGATATAGGGGTGATAATTTGAGAGGGTGGTGGTGTGTCCGAACTGGATTTTTTTTCAGCTTCGGGGATCCAGATGAAGATGGCAGTTCTTGATAGTGATGAAAGATACATCGATCCTAGCAAGGGGAAAAGCTTGTTAACTGGTAATAGATCATCAGACATAGTTTTTAAGAGACTGGCATTTAGTATTATGTAGACGTTTACACAGCTTCTGATCTTGTTGTGAAAAATTTCTGCAAAACTTTAGCAGGTGCTTTTGGACATTCATGGGACGTAGTGTATGTTTTCACTCTAGAAGTTAAATGGCTGACTACAATGGAAAAGGTCACGTTGGTTACATGTAGTAAAGCTGGTTGCTAGATACTCCGTCTTGGGCTTTAGCAAGAAAGAGTTGTAAGCTTTCCTTGGCATATTTATGAGCGCCAGTGTGTGAAACTCTGTGCTCCAGCCAAGGGTATTCCTTCTTCTCAATCTCAAAGGCGCTCCAGCGCAAGGGTGTTCCTTCTTCTCAACCTCAAAGCGCGAACCAGGAGCAGGAGTATGGCGAACTACATTTTGACTGACGAGTGGAGCATGTTTATCAATGGTCTTAGATAAGGTGTTGTGGATATGCATTAACAGAGAATTGCAGTCAGCATCTAAAGGTAAACACAGAAGTTGCACATCTATAATCAGAGAGATCTTTGAATTTTGCAAATTAAATTCAAGTCTGCATATACAGGCTGCACTGAAGATCTCTTCAAGCATTTTCCTGTCAACTGCAGCCCTCCTTGCAACCACAACTTTAAAGTTTTTTGGGCGATTTTCTAACATTGTTAACTTCTGGATGCTTGTCTCCAAGATTCCCAATCTCTTTCCTTTTTAGTCCACCCTCATCCACTTGGACATGGAAGCTAGGAGATGCAATCATCATTTGAACCCAACAGTAACCGACTTGAGTAGGTGGCTTCTCTGTATGGTTTTCAGTGATTGCGCCTTTATTGGAGGAAGAGCACATGATTATATATCAAGACACAAAGCACTCTAGTTTATTTATTTTTTTGTACAGCAATGGACATTAAACTTCTGCTAAATGTCAATATTTCGACTTGTAGCCAAAATGTTGCCCGCAGTCGGATCACATGGATCACCTTCAGTTTGAAAAAAAAATGTTTTTAATGATCTGGCAACACTTGGTATGGTTTGCCTTTGTTTGAGTTTGATTGGTGGGATTAACAAAAACCTTTAAGCATTCAACATAAGAAGTACGGATGAGGAACATTATCTCTTCACAGTAAACCGATGCATACATCAGTGGTGCTTATTTTGTAAGTGAAAACCACTTATATATCAGAATAACTAATAGTGTCTTTTTAATTAAAACCCATGCTTAAGACACACCCTAACTGTGGTGAATACTTGTTACCAACCAAAAGGTATTGTACTGTTTAACAACAGACTAAGTAATTAATGGCGGCCATCTTGAAAATGGCCACCACTGTTTTGTCATGCACCAATTTAAATGCTCAAATTAAAAACTTGTTTTTCACTTTATTGAGTGTATGCAAACAAGACGTTTAACATAATTTCATGCAATATGTAAAAATGCTGTTATGGCGGCCATTTTTGGAAAATGGCTAATTACTGCCAATGTGTTAAACCGCAAGGGCCATTTGATCTAAAGTCTTTTGAAACTCCAATGGCATCAATACCTGCTTGAATGCCTAAAAAGCAATGTATTATATACTCATCGCAAATCTAGAGTATCACTAACAAGTATGCAGCCATTTTGAAATGGCGCCATTTTAATCAGAGGAAAAATCTGCTAGCCCCTATAGGGCTAAAGTCTTCTTATACAGTCCTAGATAGTTGCAAAATTTTCATGCTTTTATCACCAGTGCACATTCCCCAATATTGCACATATCTACTCTGCAGATTGATAGTTTTTAGTTAATGTTTCAGTTTAATGGATTTGATGGTATTTGCCAGTACAATGGTGTTATTGTGATATTACAATCTAGTGCTGATACGGTTGTTCGCTTAGCCCGCTGCCACCTCGACGAAGCAAAATGATTGTGATGATTTCCTTATGGCAGCATAGTAATACTTCGCAATTGCACTGTAAGCGTCTATAGGAGGAGAGAAGATTTCCACACGACATACATATATAGTGAACATGATGGCCAGTGTCTGAAAGCTGAAGACAAAATTCTGCAGCACATTTGGGGATTTCACAGTGACGGAGATAGCTTTGGAATATGTGTGGAAGTCTGTGTCAGCTGCAAACAGGCTTTGATTCTTACAATAACAAAACTGTCAAGAACTCTGAACGAAAATAATGTCAAGTCATACTATTAATTAAATTAAATTAACAACAATCAATCGGGTTACACCCTGTCATGTCGAGATGGACAGGTTCTGGGCTTCAAATAGTAACAAGGAGAAATTCCAGATGATACCTTGCTTCTCTTCCTTTGGTGGTTCCAGTAATGAGGTTCATGAGCTTAACTTAGATATAGAAGAGGCTGATGTTCGTATCATTCCTCATAATGATGTGCAGGCAGTCAATTTAATGCCAGATCACAACTGATCATAGTCCTGTTTTCGTTTACTGATGTATTTGTGCTATTACTCTGGGATGATTTGCATTCCAATGGATTACATTTTAATGGCACACAGATAGGTGGTAACGATAATGTTTTGTTAATTAAGTCTAGTCAGATTTTAAAAAAAATATTGGTCATCTTTTACAAAACTAGACCATTTTAACCCATATATGGGCTTACTATTTGATGCCCAGAACCTGTCCATCTCTACAGGACGGGGTTAATCCTGATTTGTTGATAATTCAATAGATAGCATGATGTTGTTTTCATTCAGAGTCCTTCACAGATTTGTCATTGTAAGAATCAAAGATTAATATCAAGCCTGTTTGCAGCTGACGCAGACTTCCACACATAATTCAAAGCAGTGTCTGAGAAATCCCCAAGTGTGCTGCAGAATTTTGTCTTCAGCTTTCAGACATTGGCATCATATCCATGTCATTTGGAAATGTTCTCTCCTCCTACAAGACGCTCACAGCACGATTGTCAATTATTATTACGCTGCCATCAGGAAATCGTCACAATCATTTCGCTTCGTCAAGGTGGCAGCTGGCTAAATGCACAACCCTATCAGCACTTAGACTTTAATATCACCAATAACAGCATAGTACTGAACATATCATCCAATCCATTAAACTGAAACATATTACATAACTAGAAAATCATTAATATCAATAAAATTAACTGTAAGAAAAAGAGAAAATGACACCGCAATTTCGTTAGTACTGAATAAAATAACTCAACAAATAATGGGCGAAAAATCAACAATTAGGGAAACTGGACCATTTCATCCCATTTTGGCTATTAAAACATCACTATGAGGTGTTAAATCGCATTTGGCGGCCACTTTTAAAAGCGCCCTCCATTAGGAATACATTTAAGTGATGAATGTGACCGATCTATATATTTTACATCCACAAATATAGCAAAAACACTGAAAAACTGGGCAATTTCACCCCTTTTTTGGCTAGTAAAACATCATTATGAGGTGCTAAATTGCATTTGGCAGCCATTTTGAAAAGCACCATCCATTACAAATACATTTAAGTAGTGAATGTGACTGCTCTATACATATGACATCAACAAATATAGGAAAGCACTGAAAAGCTGAGTCATTTTACCCCTTTTTATGACTATTAAAACATATTTATATGGTGTTAAATCGCATTTGGCGGCCATTTTGAAAAGCGCCCTCAATGAGGAATAATTTAAATGGTGAATGTGACCGCTCTATACATTTGACATCAACAAATATAGGAAAACACTACAAAACTGGACTATTTCACCCCATATAGTGGCTATGAAAACGTTGTTATATGGTGTTAAATGGCATTTTGGCGGCCATTTTGAAAACGCCCTCTAGCGAAAAAAGTGCCGGGGTAGCAAAAGTCTACCCTCACTTTTTTGTTATGTCTGATGGTCTAGTCCATGGCTGTGAAGAGTAACTTAGGGCACATCTCATGTACACGGGGACCCACCCAGCCAACGAACTAGTAAGAAATCTATTGGGCGTCAATTCTAAATAAAATTAATATTATGACACAATATTTTGGTGCCTCAAAATCTCTCGTTGCACCTTTAAGCATTTTTGCACCGAGTATGATGACAAGTGTGACAAAAATCTAAAGGAAATTCATTATTTATGGTATACTGTAACACCCCTCCCAAGGGAACTGCTTAAACAAACAGGAAGGGATGCTTTTTCACAAAATAATGAAATCTGATGCGTGCTCCAACAGGAAACTAAGAATCAATTTCCCTTGGCCTTATACGAAGCAACTCTAGCTCGCGTGTGTATATGTTTGATGGAATTTTTTGACATACAACTATTGCACTTACGACCTTTTTC
>JAMKCH010037171.1:0-32547 GCA_023653785.1 Ophioderma brevispina | reverse complement strand
ACAATTGAACCTAAAAACTTGAACCAGTAGACACTCGGAATCACAAGAAATAGAGTAGACAAGGAACCACCAAAATGGAAACTCGCCACTAGGAAACACCGGTATTTGGAACCATTAGCCAATGGAAACCACCAAAGAAATGTAACCAACAGCTACAAGGAACCCCAAAGACATGGCCACCTGGCAGAACCCAGGAACCACCAAAAATAAAAACAGGCGACACAATTGCCCCTCCAAGAAATTGAACCTTACTACTAAACTACTGGCTACATTGTCACTGTAAATTTTGATTTATGCATGTATAATATGTGAACTGTGCAATCTATCACAATAGTGGATGAGTTGTCCAAGTGTGGGAAAAAAATATTTATTAGAGGCTAGAGTGAAATATATTCTCATTTGATCAAAATATGCAAATTAGGTAATTTTAATAACAATATACATATGCAAAAACTCCGGGTTGAATATGCAAACACCCAGGTTCGGGTGTTTGTTATAAGCATTGTCAGTGTTAATTTCTTGGTGTTAAAGTTAGGATTTAACACCGCTTTGGTTGTGGCTGCACATTTTCGTTAGGCATTTGGTGGTATGCCCTTATGTATGCTAGAAGCGAAGCAGCCCAAATAGAAACAATAGGGCACATATGGAAGAACAGCGGGATATTTGATTGCTTCACTCTGAATATGGACCCAGTATTAAAAGAAGAACTAACAACAATAAAACAGCAAACTTTTCTACTAACATGTTAGATGTTACAGCGATAACGGTTAACACCAGTTGGGTTAATTAACACCAAAGCGTGTGGTCCTCCTGGGGGACACAGAAGGGTGTTAAATTAACCCGTGATGCAATTTAAAACACCAAGAGGTGTTAATAACAAGTTGTGTCAATTGAACACCATGCGGGTGTTAAAAAGTAAATAATTAAACACCGACATGTGGGGTAGATTACAACAAGAAGCAAGAAGTGTTGATTCTTATAGTAACACCAGCAAAATTGGGGCAATATAACACCAAGTTGGTCTGTAAGTTAACACCCATAGGTGTGGGTCCTCTCCAAACACCGGCTTGGTGTTAAAATCAACACCATCGGTGTTAAATCTAACACAGATGTTTTTGCAGTGTATTAAGTGAAGATAACCAAACAGAGTAGGTCTAGCATCCCACTAAGTTTGAAGAAATCCATTGGTCATGGCATTCATGAGGTACATGGAATTCAATCTCTTGTTGCTATAATATATGCAAATTATGTCACTGCAAGCTTATAATATTCACTGTGGGAGCAAACATTGTTAAAATTCCAGAACTAATCAAAGATATCAACCTACCAAGGACATCGCCGGATATAGGAATGGCGGACGCCCTCTGTAGTTTTCATGAAAGCAGATGAACTTGAAACAAAAGCCGCATTTTACATTTTAAAGGGACATGTCCAACGTTTACTTTTACCAGTTTTCCAAAAAATCCCACTTTACATAAATTCCCTAAAAGACGGTTTTTGTAAAATTATAATACAGGCTTCAATGGGAACTGAAATTTCAAAATATTGAACCCTTCCCCCCCAAGAAACACGATACCGCTTTGCAAGGATGTGCGGTATATTATTAAAGCAATATATATATGAGTGGGCATTCTGGTTTCTTGGGGGGGAAGGGGGGGGGAATTTTTTTTTTTTTAATTTTTCTTTTTGTTTTATGGGGGGCCTGAACACTAGATGGAATTGCCATAAACAACAACAAACCATAATTCATACCTCCAGGCCAAAATCACTTATGTGGCGGGTTAAGGCATGCTAATCTATCTAGGGCTCAGTTCAGAACCCTTTAATGGTCACATGTTAACGACAGCTGACCTTGCATATCCGGGTATCAGTAACTAACTAAATACAAGGTGATGTATTTGTTTTTCATACAATGGTGAATGAACGCTATTGAACTGCTCCATGGGAATTGTGATTTTTATTAGCTCATAGCGCTATCTAGCTCTCAATGATATAATAGCGCGGTCATGGGCCACTTGTGTTGTATTCCAGAGTCTGCTCTGGCTTTGTGTGAGAGTTATATAATCCAACTCCGTAAGCAATAAGCTAATGGTATTTGGGTAATTGTTATTAAGGGCTGGCTCGTTTCGCCCTCTTTGTAGCTTATAAAGGACAAATCCTGTATATACGTCACTTACAAGCATCCCTATACAAAGGGCAGCTATGCAATCTTCCTGTTTCTTCATTTAAGTAATAATGGTCATAATGGAATGGAGGACTACTCTAAGCTTGCTTTTTCCAGAGAGCATGCCCCTGAACTTTCTCGCCTTTTGTCATTATTTTTCTTGAATACAAATGTATTTTGGGGATAAAAAACACATTGCGTACATGTTAAAGTAGTTGTAAACACCAACTCAACTTGATGGTGAAATATAACTATTATGATTATAGAGGGCCTCCCCCTCTCCTTAATCCGCGATGTTCCTTTACAGTCATCAGTAATTTGGTTCATTTCAAGCAATCATAATCTTTTACATCTACACATATCACATCTAAAAAACCCATAGAAAAGATATTTAGCAAATATGGCTATATATATACCAATCTGTCAAGTTCTCGAAAGTAATTAGGTTGTTGCAGGATTATACTGGCACATTCCCGTGCGGTTAGATAGGTCACATCAAAGGATATCTAAATGCAAGTTATATTTGGAGAGGTTTGAAAGTCCTAGTATATCTTGCTGAACCTGGGCCAAAGTTGGAAGGAAGTAGGGTAAATAAGCAACTATAAGGAAAAGTGCACGCCATCACATCCGTCAAACGAAAATCGCCTATGACATTCGTTTTGGCCCCGTAAAACACTGCCTAGCACACGGCTGGCTGGCTAAGGCCTTTGCGTTCCAGTTTCGTCCCTGATGAGGAACCGGGGTTCGGGACCGGCATGGACCGAAGATTTTGAAGTCTACACCCAAACACCCTAACCCCCCCCTGAAAAATTGGGCGAAAAAACCTGCCATAAGGAAATTCTATTTATTTACAAATTGAATTAATTATTACAAATAATGAAATATTTGACCCGGCAGTCAATTCCGAACCCCCGCCGCAACAATAAACTTAAAATCAAGTGTGCAGAGCCTTAGAGAGCATCCCACAGTGGTAGTTCTGCTGAGCATAACCTGTTTGTCTTTCATTCATCTTTAAACATTTGGACATTATCGTTATTATTCACTAAACGTAAAGTTATTGGCGCTGTACAGGGGACTTGGTATTCACAATAGCTAATGCCATCTTAACAACCAATCCACCACATGTGTCATCTTTTTTCACCTTCTTTAATTCTTTCACCCAAAAGGGCTTAGTGGAGAAATCGTAATTTTGTTGATGAACAAACCAACGTGTGTCTACCTTTGACCCGTCAAACTCCGAACTGGCAACCACTCACATCAAGACAGTTTTTATGGAGTAATTATTCTGTAGTTTTGAAATTCATCCGATTAGTAAACATTTTTTCGCCGTTTGGAAGATGAAAACAATGTGCGGACTCTTGTTCTGTAGTATTGTACGATGCTACGAGTCCTTTAAGGTAAGTTTTTAATTCTTGACTAGTCCAGAATGACTTTAAATTTGGGTTGGCTTATTGTGGATACCAATTCCCTGTACAGCGGCATAACCTTTACAAAGGTAGCTGATATACGATACTGTCCACATTAAAAAGATTAAAAGACAAAAGGTTATGCTCAGCGAACTACACACAGCTGGTGCGTCTGTTCAAGTAGTGGCCGGCCCCTCGTGTTCGTGGTCAGGCGCGTGAGATGCTCAGCAGGCAATAATAATCGCGGTATCAAGGGACCGCTAATGGACCACCCATGGTTATCGCCTGACATGTTGCGACGTCAATCGTGCTGCATTGTTATTGGAAAGACTTTCACGATTCGTTAGTTGAAAATAAGACATTAGTATATATTAGATTGTTTTTTAAGAAATGACTTTGATTGTTTCAATATTTTCATCATTAAAGTAACATATACTGACTTAAATGAGGTGAAAAATGAGCGGATTACTTTGCGTTTAGTGTACGTTTATGCTGACTTGGAGCGTGACCGACGTGGGCAGAAATTATGCCACTTCACAATATTCATACACACTGATCCAACAATCCCTCCGTTCTTTTACACGCACACGATTTAAACTTGGAAGGTTTGTGTGATCATTGTGAATTTTTCATGATCATCAAAATGACATTTTGCTTTTTTCGGGAATGCCTTAATATTTTGACTTCATTCAAGAACATTCTCCCAGTTTAAAAATGATTTTCTTTATGATGACCTTGTCTGCTTTTCATAATATCAAGCTTGAGGATTTTTAATATTGGCTAGCAGTGGCAGCCATCATAGTTTTACGGTTAGATTTTTCGAACAAGCTCAAGTAAATTGAGGACAAAATATTCATGGCAACATCACAGAAGCTCAATGTTGCTCACTGGAACTAGAAGCTTATTGTGCTACAGTCGTGTTAAATTGCCAAGTACCATTATATTCAGTAAAGTGGTACTTTAATAGTAAGTAAATAATAAGCACTTAAATCAAAACAGTGACTGGATGGGAATGGCGAGCCTACCCTGATTTTTTTGATAAAGTTTTTGTCGGCTCGGGCCTCCAAACATGCCGCTTCTTCGCACTGACAATTTGCTAGTTATTCGCCGCTGACATATTCTTGAACTTGAAGAAACTAAATCCTTCTCAAACTCTAGTTAAAATGCAACTTAACGATCATGTCGATGCATTTCATTGTCAAAAACCGATAATTCAGGAATCCCCTTGATGTATGCTAGGATCTCAAAAAATCAATGTCACATTACATAGAGTTTCTAGAAGTTCATTATCTTAGAACCGCTTATTCAATTAATTTCTGATACTTTGAGTTGTGACCTTGTTTTCACATTAATATAATCTGTATTCAATCGACATATACGACACTGTCAAATGAATTGCTTTTTTTTAAGGTTTTAATCACTTTGAATCGTGTATTTATAGAGCTCGTGAAAGAAGAAAAACATAAAAACAACACCAACCAGAAATACCGGAAGCAGTAACCCAAATGAGTCATAATTGGAGAGGGCGCAATTTTATTGCTGCAAAAAGCCCAGCAGGCGCAAGACACATTTACAATGTTAATTTTAGGTTTCCCAGCCTGGTTTCCCAGTTGATATAGCACTTTTTTTCCAGGCCCTCTTTTTCATAATTTCATTTCTCATTAATTTTGAATCCATCAAATTTGTAAGTGTGTGTTTGTTAAACTAAATTTTGGTCAAGTAAATTCTTATTTTGAGCAATAAATTCAAACATTGATTCTTTCATTTCGTCCTAATATTTCGTCTAATGCAGCGATTACCAAATGTGCAAATTTCATCTTTGGTCATATATTTTTATATTCAGTACATTATATTTCCTCAATGTTACTTGCTTGCTTGCTTTATTTTGTTTATTTTGTTGTCTATATCAATATTGTTTCCTTTTTCTTGTTTTTTGATGTACACCTTTATTTATTTATTGAATGGCATGACAGGAAATTTGCATTTGATCGGTTTAGAACACCTGCACCTAAATCGAGAAAAAAGAAACCTAAAACCAACTGTTTTGAACTTGCCTGCTACCGTATAATCATCCCTATAGAAACCATGGTTTGATTTTTCTGTCGTGAACGACTGAAAAATCTCTGAATCATCATCTTAATGACATTAGTACAAAACGACGGCGTATTCGGCTTATTCACTGCAGATGTGGTTTAAGCTTTAAGATTAAGGTTGCCAAACAATTTGATTTGAATCATCACCACCAAAAACAGAGAAAACTTACTAGTCTAGTGTGACGATTTTGTTGTTATAATTTCAGTTTTGTTTTTGTTTTTCTAAAATGTGAAAACAAAAATGTATCTCATAATAAATAGTGGTAATTATTTTCGTGGTATCGGCTTCAAAGTAGCATGATTCGTATTCATTGCTCCAATATGAAAAAAAAAATCGGAAAAGCTAACCTCTTTTGAAATTCGGAGTAGAGAATTTCGGGAGGGAGCACTCACATACGAAATTGATATGGGTGTAAGGCTGCATGGCACTTCCAAACCCAGGGGCATTCGGTGACAGAGGACTCAAAAAATAGGGGTCTTTGGATGAGAAATTGCCCCCCAAATATGAGATTTTCGGGTGACAAATTTGCAAAATTGTCAAAAAATGGGGTCTTTAGGATGAAAATTTTCAAAATCCCTCCAAATTAGGGATCTTTGGTGACAGTGGTAACATTATCCCGACACCCTCTTCCAAGTAGTCTAGCAGATTTCATGGGTTCCATGCACCCCCCTTAAAACTAAATTCTACCATGATTTTTAGAATCTCTACGACATCTACTTAAACAATTTTGATGTTACCAAAATCAAATATTGTCCCACGGGGTCCGTTTGGCGGCCATCTTGGATTAAGAGGAATTAATCGCACAAAGTGGTTCAATTTAGTTGAAAAGTATCTCAAATGATTCGTCTCACCATAAGGAATCAGAAAATATAAAGTTTGGTATATCTGTGATGTTCAGTACAAAGATATGGGTGAAAATTTGATAAAGGTCATTGACCTTTTGAATGGTCATTGTACAGGGGGGGGGGCAAATTTTCAAAATGCATGGATCTTGGCAAATTTGGTATCAAATTGTAGTTATGAGCATGAGCAATCCAGAAAAGTATAGTTTGCACTATCTAGGATGTTTAGCTAGGTGGTAAAATTAGGGGTAAAATTTACCTTTTATCAAATTTGTATTGTTTTGTATGGGAATTAGGGACTAATCCTCTCTTTCCTAACCTATGAACCAAAATGGAAGATCCGAAATCATGGAAACTGTACATTTCCAGATTGCTCATGCTCATACCAACAATTTGACACCAATTTTGTCAAGATTGAAGCATTTTGAAAATTTGGCCCCCTGTACAATGACCAATCAAAATGTCAATGACCTTTATCACATTTTCACCCATATCTCTGTAACTGAACATCACAGATATGTCAAACTTATATTTACTGATTCCTTATGATGAGACGAATCATTTGAGATACTTTTCAACTAAATTGAACCACTTTGTGCGATTAATCCCTCTTAATCCAAGATGGCCGCCAAACGGACCCCGTGGGACAATATTTGATTTTGGTAACATCAAAATTCTTTAAGTAGATGTCGTAGAGATTCTAAAAATCATGTTAGAATTTAGTTTTAAGGGGGGTGCATGGGAACCCATATAATCTGCTAGACTAAAGTGAGAGTCGTCAAGCTGACCCATCAGACCCCCATATTTTTCAATAATTTTATTTTCTGTCACCCAAAAAATACTATTCAGCACTGTCTATTACTTGAGGTCGTGGGGGGTTGGAAAACATACAAGACACAATTATATTCAAATTTACAAAACACAAAACGATAGATACGTTAACTATTTTGACTCTTTGCTTGCGAATATCGAGTACAGTCGACAGAGCATTCATTACCTGTTGACATTTTTTTTTTAACATTTCAAAATTATTTTCATGGACATATTCAGAATCAACGTACAAAATACAAGCTGAATACTCAAATTTGTTAAAACTTTTGAAGATTTGGTTATTGAATTTGACCTTCCCATTAGTGATCAGAAGGAAGTATACCTTTTTAAAGAATGGCATGTGGATTGGTTTAAGAACGCAAAGAATATTCAAAAAATGTTTTGAAAAAAGAATCTTAATTTTTCTTATCTTGTGAATAAAGTTCCGAAATATGTCTATTTCAAATTGAGGGACCAGGCTACTTTTGAGGTTGAAAATAAAATGGATTGTTTGGATGTGCGGGGAGGGGGGAATTGGAATGGAATTATATTCACATTGCTAATTTCAAATCCCGTGAGAAATTTCTTAAACTACTTTTTACTTTTTTTATTTCTTTCATGACTTTGTGAATGCGAAAGTTTCCCACTTGTGGGATGATTTTTGTTTTTTGATTGATAGTGTTTCTGAGGAAAATTTATTTTTCAAATATTAAAAAAAATGTTTGGCATCACAGATTCCTCGAAACGTGATGATTGTATTAATTTTCTACTTTTGTGCTTGAAATTTTATATTCTCAGCTACAAATTCCAAATTCCAACCCCAATTTTGCTGTATTTTTAAATCTATATTACTAAAAAAATAAACTTTTAAAGGGAAGCTTAGACGGCACTTTTAAAGCGATTTATTGGTATAAATCTATCGGCACATATATAATGAAATATCCCTAAATAAAACGTACCAGATGGTTTTCATGGCCATTGGAGTATTCCTTGCGAAAAAATCCAGATTTATTCCGACCAATATACACAACTGTACAACGATCATGGAAGCTACCATGTTTATTCCCTGTGGTATATTTACAACGCCGCATGCAATACCGAAACAGAAGCCAGCGAAAATATATCCCATACGCGCATGTATCACGTGCAAGTTTGCCACAAGCCTCATCCTTTTGAACTGCGTTGAGCACACAAAGGATAGGAGCGAAGTTTCTTTAGAAGTTTTTTTGCAAAAAAATACACTTTTAAAAGGGGGGGAACTCAGTGATCTGAGAAAAATGTTAAGAGGGGTGTTTTAGATATCATTTTGTGATTAATCAAAGGTTTTTAGTTTTTTTGACCTAAACACTAAATTCCATGAAAGGGTGGGGACATTTGAAAAGGGGTTCGCGTAATTTAGGTTTTTATCGCAGTCGCATGGAACCACTGACTCTTACATGGATTGGCTTACACAACAGTAATTTCATATTAGATGATGGAGCAACGGGCGGCATCTTGGTCTACCGACCACAATATACCATTCCAGAGACACCTGTTTCAGGAATGTTGTATCCCGGGTGCACGTTTTAGAGACATGCCATCCCAGACGCGCCAAATACAATGATACACTGAATTGGCTGATCTGTATCTGTTATGGGTCGCTTATTCCACATTTCCATTGGAACAATTGCCATCAGTGCTTCCAATTACCAAGCCCAGTTTTCCAAGCCATTGTAGAGAGATCAGTGTTCGACCCGCTAATGCGCGGTTCAGCATGCTACGTACTTTTCAATGTTTCGAGTAGTGCTTCTTTGTATGATGTTAGAGTTTTCCCTAATTTTTATTTTAAAACATATTTCCAAGAATCCCAAGCTCATTTGTATAAAAATTGGCACAAATGTATGCCATTTTTGATAATTTATATATTTTAAAGAAACCGTTAACTTAAGCTGTGTTTTTAATTCCACAATGTTAAAATTAACCGCGATACGTCCTTCATACCGGCCAGACTTGCAACCTCCTATCATCTTTCAATTGGTGTGAAAGACTAAACATGGCTTGTGGCAAAACGATAGCGTAAATAATTAGCATGGCGGCTTCGTTAAGTCGTCTACTGCTTCGAAAGTTAAGCTGATGAAAATGCTGTTTTCTTCGAAAGGATACTCCATGACCATGCCAAACCATCTGGTACATCATTATTAGGGATCTTTCATGATCTATGTGCCGATGATTTATTAAAAATTCCTTTAACAATTAGACCGCACATCAAAAGTGTCACCTTTTTGCAAGGTTTCTAGTTTTGTTGTTTGACCAAAATCTGTAACCACTCCATATGAGCTTTGGGTCAGCAGTTCTTACGACCACTTTCATTGCAATCAGACCAGGGGTGTTTGACATCACAAAAATAAAATTTTCAAGAGTGCCCCGGTCCATGCCTTGGGTTCAGTGGTTCTCAACACCAAGTTGAGTGTTATAGCAATTATTTGTGGCACAAGAAGGAATTTCATTTTCAAGAAGACCCTAATGATCCCACATGACCTTCATCCCAAATCTGTGGACGCCCCAATAGGCCTTGGGTCAGTGGTTTTACAACCAAGTCTAGTGCGTATAGCAAATGACTGTGGCACAAGGAATTTATAGATTTTCAAATGCTCCTGTAACATGGTAACATGAACCTTTGACCCACATCTGTGAAAACCCCTGGTCTTGGTTAGTGGTTCTCTAATTTTCTCTGCAAAGGACCTTTTTCAAAGGAGGAAGAAGCTTTTCCGACGAACTTTCACCTTTAGGCAAAAAACACGGCCATGTCCCATAGGGTCAGACAAAAGTCAGGGAATGATCGATGTCTCCATTTCTGGTCAAAAAATGGGGGACAGCGGTTACCGAATAGGTTGTTCTATATATGGTTTAAATGGTTCTTCTAGAATCATAGAAGACCACACCCCAAATCACCGGACCACACACCACACCCTAAATAAATGTAAGCCCTATGCAATACCCCGATTACGTTTACCCCCTATGGGACACATCTCCATACCCCCGACCACCTCTCCCATACCCCCGGCACCACACCTATCCCCGGACCATACCCCCATATCCCAATCACACCCCCATACCCCTGTCCACACCCCGACCCCGGACCCAAAATCGCCATACCTCCAGACACGCCCCACACCCACAGACCAAACCCCAAACCATACCATGGACCACAACCCCTCAAAACCACAGACCACACCCCATACCCTGGTAACACCCATACTTCCAAGACCACACCCATATCCCAAGACCCCACACCCCATATCTACCGGACCCACACACCACACCCTCACAGTGTCAGCCCCCTAGGCACATCCCCGACCACACCCCATACCTATGGACCACACCCCCTAGGGACCACACCCCATACCCCCAGACCACACCCCATACCTGACCACACCCCAAGACCCCGGGCCCACACCCCACCCCGGACCCCACAATCCCCCATACCCGAACCCCATACCCCCGGGCCACAACTCCCAATACCCCCAGACCACACCCCTAACCCCGGACCACACCCCCTACAGATCACACCCCATACCCTGGGGCAAACATCCCCATACCCCCGGGCCACAACCCTACCCCCGGACCACATTCCCATACCCGACAACCCCACCATTACCCAAGGGCCATGGCCCACACCTTCAATACCCCCAGACCCCACCCCATACCCCGGACCATACCCTACAGACCACACCCCCTACCTGGGCCAACACCATATTCCAAGCCCACCACCCTGACCCGAATTCCACCACACCACACCCTCACAAGTGTTAGCCTATGCCATACCTCAACCAAACCCCCATACCCCAAGCCACACCCCCTACAGACCATATCTCCATACCCCCAGACCACACCCAATACCCCCCCCCCCCAACCACCACCAATACCACGCGACCACATCCCCATACCAGAGGACCACACCCAATACCCCCCACCCCCCCCCACCACCCCACCCCCCGGGACCACACCCCCTAACCCACAGACCACCACACACCCCATACCCCCGGACAGACCACACCAACACCCGCTGAACCACACCCCATCCCTGAGCAACACCCATACTTCCAAGACCACACTCCCATATCTCCAGACCACACCAGGTATCACTGACCACACACCACACACTCACAAGTGTCAGCCCTTTGCAATACCTTGACCACACCCCATAAACCTGAGCCACACCCCCTATGGACCAATCTCCATATCCCAGGACCACACCCCATACCCCATGACCACACCCCAACCACACCCCCATATCTCGACAACATCCCATTACACCGCCGACACCACCTCTTCCAACACCCCCAACCACAACCCATACCCCGGACCACACCCCCTACCCACAGACCACACCCAAACCACCCACCAGACCACACCCACCACCCACAGACCACACCCCACACCCTGGACCACACCCCTACCCACAGCCACACACACCATACCCCGGGGTGGGACCATACACACAGACCACACCAACAGCTCAACACCCCAAATCAAATCAGTTCGAGCAACCAAGTTTCAGCCCTGTGTGACGTACAGATCTCATATTTGTTCACAAAACGTGTCATGGAAATCGATAAACATAGGTTCAAATATGCTACTTATGCAAATTAGGTACTTAGAATGCATATATTACTGTTGTAAACTAATCATTCGAGAATCTGTAGCCCTATTGCACCTTCACCAAGTGTCAGCCTGTTTGATGTACAGATCTCCAGATATTTGTTTCACAAGTCAGTTGTCAATGAAAATCATGAAAATCGGTCAAATTGTAATTATGCACATTTATTACGGTACTTTAGAAGGCATATATACGATGTAAATCGATATCAGTTCGAGAATCTGTAAGCCCGCACCCTTCCACTAAGTTTCAGCCCTGGTGTGACAACAGACTCAGATATGTTGTTCACAAGAAAAGCTCACGAACAATCGATTGACACAGCGGATCATGTGCCATAAGGGTCTTTCCTATCGGACAACTTAAAAAGGACGACAAAAATGGACCCTTGATTTTGAAGCCCCTTGATTCCGATTTCCAGTATGTCAATTTTTCCTTGTTTAACGATACCATGGATAATATGCTAGGTATGTGATCGTCGTGAATGGTTGTGACAACGAACGTTTTTGTTGGTCTGACTATGACCATCTGTCAAGTCTTTAAGTAGTGTTGTGAACTTGGTTTTTTGCTTGGTTGTGAAAAAAACCTGTACTTTTTGCTACCTTGGGTTAATTCTTCATCCAACCTCAACAATTAATTATGTTTGGATAATTATTATAATTGGATTGTGCCAAGATTGTTGTCAAACTGAGCACAAATTTGCATGGTGTTTGCCAATGCACAAGAAGCTAAACATATGCAAACAAAAGAACAGTCAGTTTCATTTCAAGAATGTATATAATCAAAGTTTAATCAATTCTTATTTAAACAAATTTACAGAATAATATAAAAAATAGTTTCACTGTTGTAATTACTGCTGCATTATTATACACAAACATTAAAGACCATTCCTTATTTGCCAAAGTCGGTCATTTATTGGGTGGCACTTTTTAATTAAAACTTTCCAAATTGGGCTAATTGTAGGTCAGATGGTCAAGGTCGATACTGGAAATGGAACTCAGTGTGATATGTTAATCAACAAAAAAAACATGTTTCAAGGACCAATATAACTTCTTTCAAAAGCGGACAGAATGATTCCACAGGAACGGAGTGCCCATCTTCTTTTGAAGCGATTAGGCCAGGACTCCACCATATAATGTTGCTGTTGGGGATCGCTACACCTTCTACAGCGAGTCTGTTTACCTTCCCAACATTGAATAATGCCGGTACCCCAATGTATAAACCTGGGGTAGAGAGGAGTAATTGAGGTAAAGCACCTTACCTTACTGGTTAAGGGCAAGGTGTGCAGTGGAACAGCGCTCGCCTCATAAGCATTAAGGTTGTGGTTCGAGCCCCGCTGTCGCCAAGGTGTGTGCACATGGGCAAGGCACTTTTTACCTCGCTTGCCTCTCTCCACCCAGGTAGTATAAATGGGTACCGGGGCCAGTCTGCGGGAAATGCAAAAACAGACTCGCTGTGCGGGGGAGGAGTGGCGAACACCCCACAGCAAACCTTATATGAGGGAGTCTGGCCCCAAACGCCAATGACAGAGAGATGGGCAATCCGCTGAGGGCGCACCCATTTGCATTACCTACAGAGCGAAACACATTGGCCAAATTAAAAGCAGGCTCGAACCCACCAACCTTGGCTGCGGGTCGGGACTTTATCCAGGCCAGGACCACATGTGCCATCAAACTTCTTTAAATAAATGAGATGTTTATGAACATATGGTAAATACTCCTTTCGTAAGCTTGTTTTTTTCAATGAGTAAAATCAAACGAATGATTTTTGGTGATTAAGGGGCATTTCTGATCCAAACCTCGTCCCACACACCGATTTAACCTCTAAGAAGTTGGATTTTTAATATCATCTGAACCGCTAGATAGTAATCCACGTGTACATAACTACGTGCAAATTCGGTCGTATCTGTACGAAATTCGCAATTGTGTAATTTTTGTCCCGTAAACGGACAGAAATTACAACACAGTTGGCCTATGAAACCGTGGGAAACAATAATTGCTCATAACACACCAACCGCAAGAAAATCGGGATCGACTCAATTTTGTGAATAATGCTTTTCTCAAGATACTATGAATAATAAATAAAACAGAAGGTACTGGAATCACGAAATGCACCTTTAACTAATTTGCAGTGCTTTTCTTGGGGTAGAATGGCCAAATTTGACAAGCTTGTAGTGACTAGTACTATCTTATCAGATCCCGAATGCATTCTGATACTGCAATATATTCCATCTGTATTAACAATTCTACTCAGTCTTAGAAAAGAATGTGTCACACATATTCCAGCTGTAAATTAGGGGTTCATTCTCAGTATTTTGGGTATGAACGCTTGTTTATAAACAACGTTCATACCCAAAATACTATGAATGAACCCCGTCCATGTATACCGTACTACTACTACCGAACTATTTCTTACAAAATTAAATCATTAAATATCAAATTCAGTCTGAAAGTGCATGATTTTTTACCACTTTTGGCGTTTGTCACGGCAGCCATGCATAAACGGTTGTTTATACATGGTCACGTGACGCGTATTGACCAATCGCGTATGCTGATACTTACGAGGTATACATGAATGCAGTATAACATTGAGCCTCATTTTTAGTATCGACTTGACATCTGACCAAGCGATTAGTCCAAATATGGAAGTTTAAAGCGGCATTGTTTCATTTACGGCCAAGTCTATTGGAATGGTCTATCATATATAAAATGCTCAAATGCATTATAACAATATGATCAATCACTCAGGCCAAAGGCAACAATGATTATTAACCCCCTAAAAACCACCTAGTGATTGGCTACAAAGGAGGCAATACGTGGATCCTGGGTTTCCTACTGGAAATCATTTTACCGAAATTCCTATCCCACAATGCACCAACGATGTACGAGTAGATAAAATAAATAACGCATATATATTCTATGGTGTTTTGTGTCATACGGTCATTTTTCTGTCATAACTGTGCGAAAACCGTTTGCTGTACATTAATTTTACCAGTAACGAGTACTCTTTGATTGCCTTGTAATTTTTGCGCCACAAAATGTGCGCGTAGTTTAAAGGAGGCGCACTAAACCGCGAGCGTGCATGGAGTGATGCATATCTACTGGTACATCGTTGATGCATTGTGGGATAGGAATTTCGGTAAAAAATGATTTCCGGTAGGAAACCCAGGATCCACGTATATGGTTTATTGAGCCAATCAGCACAATGGTAACAATTGTGGTAGAGCTGAAGGAGATTTCAATTTCAATTGGTTACTCCAATGACTATAACGTGTAATTAACCAATCGCAAACACTGTAAGCAGCAGGGGATAGCGGCCCACGAAATCACAATTTTAGACGTCGCCATTGGTTTAACACATAAAAACAATCTTGAATTTTTTATGTTGTCAAGGAATATTTTCTTATTCCAAAACCGTTGGAGCTGAAGAATCAACCCCACTTTAAGGGTTAATCTGAATTTTGTTGTATGAATAACGGACAAGGTCGTATGTAAGCCATGACTGACCCACATCAAAGCGCCTAAATCGGTTTGTGGTTTGTGTCTGTATTACCGTAATCTATTTTGATTTGTTTTGGCGAGTTGCTGAACTGAAAGAGGCTTGGCCACCGTCGTCTGGTAAGAAGGGCAATACTGTCCAAGGCAGGAGTTTGCAACTAAATCTGCCCGAGGGCGAAAGACATTTGATGGACGTATGTTCGTGGACCAAAGACACTTTATATTTCTATCTTTCCTTTATGTTTTGGGCATTTTGGTGGGTCAAATCTCATCAGTTGCCTGGCCAGATTTAGCTCATGGGTTGCCAGTAAGAACCCCTAGCCCAGGGCATTTTGGTGGGTCAAATCTCATCAGTTGCCTGGCCAGATTTAGCTCATGGGCTGCCAGTAAGAACCCCTAGCCCAGGGCGGTATAAGAGAAGATATCAGTAACTTCCCACAATGCATTGCTTCCTATGGAGACTGTTGTACAGGTAGTCATGTGAATCGAATCGTTAGAGATGAAACATTCTTAAAATGCAAGTTTGTGATCAGTAGGCCTACTGTCAATTTAGTCCTGTTTCATCTCTAACGATCACATCAGTACCTGTACAAAAACCTCCATTGAAAGCAATTGCATTTTGGGAAGCTACTGATATCTTCTCTTCCAGGGGGTTATGATATACAGTGGTGGCATTGCAGATGCTGAGGGATATACTCATCAAATCAGTGTTAAGTTAAAGAATCTGGTTCAAAATATATGGACGACGTAGTGGGGCCCAGAGATTTCAGGTGACAAAACATAATTAGCCCCAAAACCAATCTGCTGGGATTCTGGGTACCCCTAAGTTTTTATTTCTGAGTATGAATTAGCTCTCTGCAGCCATGCAACCAGGCCATACAATGGAGGTCAAGCCTCATTCAATGCAGTAACAGCCCCCAAAATGAATCAGTTATTAAAGGGATAAGCAGCAATAATGCGAGAGAATAAAAAAATTGGAAATGCATTATTTTGGCTTATAAATCAAAGAAAACTATGTACAATTCCACATAACTACTTTAATGTAGGAAAAAAACACTAAATATGTTTGGCACCCTCTATGGGCCAAAGTGCTACCTACTAGGCAGCAGGTAGGGGAGTACCCATGCCTGGAAAAAGTGGGGAATTGGGGAATGACATTCCCAGGAAATTTTGCTATTTGGAGGGATTTTTTTACCTAGAAATAAGAAATACATAAGAATTGAATGGAAATTTTGAAATCTTGGAGGGAAATTTTGCAATCTTAGAGGGAAATTGGATTGTATTCCCGGGAAATTTTGCATTTTTTCCAACCCTGGGAGTACCTGTGAAGGTACTCCCGTGGAGTACCTGCAGAGGTACTCCACTACTGGTGGCTTACATGGGTACCTGTCAGTCACCTAGCAGGCAACTGCAGAGTACATTATAGGATGGGCACTGCTAAGTAAACATAGCTGCTACCCACCCAGTGGCTTGTGTACTTCGCAAGTACTTAGTTGTAGGTACTGCATCAATAATGCATCGAGGGGGTACCCTTGGAGTAGAGCTAAGAGTACACATGGAGTAGCCTAAGCTCTGGGTTACACCGTGAGTAGGAATCTTGCTGTGTATGAATATGCCTTGGACATTTGTAAGGCAGCCGATATATTCTAGTGGCAGCAGAATAAATGTAAAGGGCTTTGATACATTGTGAAAGGCGCTATATAAATGTCAACATTTACTTTTTTATTTACAAATGGTACCACTCAAGATGAAATATGGGGAAACTGTAGTTCTAACAATTATCTATTCTACTGTTTAAAAAGTCTTAAATACAAACATGTTTATACTGGATTTCAAGGTTTCTTCCAGTTTTGAAAACAATCTACAACTTCAAAATAAATAACACAAAAACATTTTTACTTGGCAAATCCAGCAATTACACTAGTTTAAATGTGGGCAATTCTGTAATAGAATCATGGAAACAACCAATAATCAAGTATAGCTCACTTCATGACTGCCAGGAGTGTGTTACAAGTGACTACTTCTAAAAATAATTGGGGACTAAATATAGGGAGCACTCACCCCTCTACTGGTTACACCACTGATTTCAATGCAGCAATGAAGGCATACTGCAAGTATATAATTGAATTTGCAGTAATGATATTGGTAAGCTGCATTGCTGTACTGTACTGCAATGCAGTGAAGTATGAATGGACCTTAAGACAGACTGACACAGTCCAAGTTTGCCCAAGTTTCCAAGTCATATTTCTACCACTTCTCTAACAACGGGTTGGTACATTTTGTGACCCCACTTTATCTGCTCCCAGTTGAATTCAGCAGCCTTGACGGGATAAAGTACAGTATTCCCTGCACTTTATTCTGTCAAGGCTGCTAAATTCAACTGGGAGCAGACAAAGGGGTCACAAAATGTACCAACCCTCTAACAACAAGCACGGAGGAGAAATAATCTTTTTATTTTTATTGAATTACATACATAAATAAACATTAGAGGTTAGCTCTCAAGGCAAATGGTGTGGATAAGTTTTAATTTTTCCCTTTAATTCAAATTTTCCTCTTTGATTTAAATACATTTCTTTGTTTTGGGGGCTTTAAGTCAATTTGCTTGAAATGCAACTTTTCAGGGGAAAAGAAATCAGCATGCCTGGAAAAATTGGTAAACTTGGGAACTACAATCAAGGGAAATCTTTGTTTTTATAAATAAAGAAATACATAAGAATTGAAGGAAAATGTTGATATCTTGGAGAGAAATTTCAATTCAGTTCCTAGAAAAATTGGCCTTTTCTCCAGCCCTGGAAATCAAATCCTTTTGAATGAAACAAAGCATGGTCTTACCGCTAATCTGATTCTTATTTGGAATATTTGTAACTGACTCAGTTCAAGCTAGAAGAGCCCAAGCTTAATCTTTATAACATCACATATCACTTTTAAATTTGTATCTTCTATGCCATTGGCTGATAGCCATCCGTGACCGCATGTCCGCTGTCTATGTCAAATATGTCGTCAAATTGTTGCATGTGAAACTTCATGATCTGGTGATGAGTCATTCTGCGCAGGGCAAAGTATCCTGCGATTGCCTCAAACAATAAAAATGTCAGCTGTACAAAGTGGACGGATCTCTCTAGCGGGGACGGAAGAGCCTTGTTGGTTGCTAGGAGAAAGATTATTAGAGGTAGCTGGAGGACTAGGGTTAAGAGCCAGAATCCTGCTACTTCTGGAACCTGTAATGAGAAAAGGGGAAGAGAGAGAGAGAGAATAAAGTAAGATAACAAAGGGATATTCCAGATGAAAGCCATACAACCTATATAGAGGTATTGAATTAGGATTCAACCATGAGGCAGAGTGATTCATCAGGAACTAACAAAGATGCACCCACACGTCCACCTATTTTTATCTTGTACCACCAGTGTGTGATTAAAATACACAGACAAATCGGGTGCAGAGTTGTTAATTCCTGATGAACCACTCTGCATCATGGTTGAACCCCTTTCAACAATGACATGCTAGTCAAGTTCAACTTTTTTACGTGCAGCACAACAATAACTAGAATTTAGCGGTTCTTGGCTTTCGCGCTCTATACATTTAAGAATATAAGCTGCGGTCCGCCCAGCCTATCTTACAAATTGACATCACATGACCTTGACCATGGCACATGACCTTTGATCTCATCAACAAATGAGGGATCCCATGTTGCACCTATGACTCATGTTAGAACTTCAAGGGTACACACAACCATTGCACGCGCCATAGACTTTGTGTGTAAAATGATGGTCAGAATATTGGTTATAACTCGAGTTACCTTTCGTTTGGAAAATATGGATTATATGAATACAACCAGTTTTTTTTTTTTTTTTTTTTTTTTTTTTAGATATTTACTGATTTTGACAGATGTCATATTTTCACGGGTTCACTTCCGACTCTTAGCCTCGCATGCGCCTTGTGTGTTTATACGCCGATCACACTTAGATTTCATTCGAATTTCGATGTTTTCTTTTCAAAATTGTCAGTACACATTCACTCCTATTTGTTAAAATAAAAGTTGGTCAACAAAACCACAGAATTACTAAGAATATCTCACAATTTATACACAAAAGAGGTACTACAGTCGTGATAAAGCTCGGACTGATATGAGCTGTGTCCACTCTAATGGTGGTGTGTACCCTCAACCTTTCAATGGAGGTCAATTTTACATTTTAGCCTATTTTTCAAGTTGACCTCACATGACCTTTGAGCTTGGCATGTGACCTCTGACCTCATCAACATATGAGGGATCCCATGGTGCACCTATGAACAAGTTTGGTTCCAAATGCACTTCCAACTTTTCAATTGAGGTCGACAACAAGCAAATAAGACGCCCTTTTCTTTCATATAAAAGATTATTACGTTTAATTATCCATGTCAGTTTGCAAAAAATCCGGCAGGTCCACAACAATTTCAAATAAACACAACGCACAACCAAAAGTGTGACAAACGGCTGCGTCCTAAAATGTGACGCAACATGACGTGTGCACTGCATGTCCAGAACTAGTGTGCAACACGTCCATCGCGTGCGATCGTGCGTCCATCACTGATCAACAATGTGTGCTCATGTAGTAAAGGAGTAGGATGAGTTGTTGAATTCATCTGGAATAGCCATGGTCAGGTCATGCATGATATGATGATGATCAATGCATGGTTGCCATATGCAGTGAATTGTTATATTGGTATTTCAACCTATCTTAGTTAGCACACGGTAGTTTTTGACCACCACCCATGCTCCAGGAGCAGGTCTCCCTTACAAACCTCAAAGGGCAGCTATTATTTTTTCTTATCTTTTTGGGACTTAGAATTTTTCACTCTAACCTGAAAAAATAATGAAAATTTTATATGTATTTTAAAAGAGGCAGTAGCGAGATTCGAACCTGAGACCACTGTATCATGAGGTTAGCTACCTAACCACAAGACCAGCAAGGATTGATGTGCCAGATTTGCAATTCTAATCATTGATAACATTTACGGAATAAATCGCTACTGCTATTGTGGTCAGCACTCAATATAATTAATAGCTCCGCTCTGGAACGGTTGCCACAACCTATGCTCCAGGAGCATGAGTGGTGGTCAAAATCTCACACTTGCATCTTAGTTATGATATAAGTTATCATGTAACATCACTAACCCATGTCATGCAGTGCCCCGGGGTGCTCCCTTGGACCTATGTTACATTTAAACCTAAATGCAATCTGTTCTTACCACTGTATAGTAGAGAGGTTACCAATAATATTTTAAAATTAAATAGTTTAATGTAACTGCATTTTTTTTAATTTCACTCATACAGCATTTGCATTGTATCATGAATATTGACATGTTATACCTGAATTTGCCTTTTACACATAACAAAATGTTTTTGCAGTCTTAATTAAGTGTTAGTAGTGTTTTAATCCAATTTTTAAAAATCATATCGGGGATTTTCCTGCAGATTCATGGCACACTTTAGACATAGATAACATAGAAACAGCTTCATTTTCCCCAATTTACATAAAATTCTTTTCTCAATACCTTTTTCGGGTGGGTTACAAGAAATAAGTGATTCGCAAATCACAAGTATTGACTGATGTGTACAGTAGATCAAAAATAGGCTCCAAAATAGGCAACCCTTTCCTGAATTAATTGATTTGATTTAAAGGCATATTGCCTGCTTCATTCATTTTTATGAAAATATGGTAAAATGTGGATAAATAAGGTAGCTTGGAATAAAACCACAATTTCCTGTAAACAAATAAGTACATATTAAAAAAATAATGGCTGTTTTGGTGATGTTTTCTATTTGCCTTTATTTCACAGCATGAGGTTTGGGTTTGTTTGTAAACAAACTGGTAATAAATCTGCCAACAGTCAGCACTCTACGTTTATCCAGCTCGTTGTTTTGTACTCACCCTTTCTTGGAGGTTACCCAAATATCCCAGGTATAATCTAACCAGCTCAACGCCACTCATGACAACATACACAGTGATGACTACAAACCTATAAATGTTATCCAAATGAGAAAACTGAAATACAAACACAGCACAAACAATGTCAAAGTACATACATTGTAAAAACAGAATGGGACCATAAATCTTACAAAGTGTCAAATTTCAGTAAAGTAAAATATTCAAACATTCAGAAATTAACCCCACTACAATCATTTGATTGGAAAACAGCTGTTTGATACCCATGCAAATTGTCTCTCTTTTTTTAAACAATTTTAAGCAGTGGTGACAACTTAACAACTGAAATGAGTATTGAGTAGGGACATGCAAGAGTTATTTCCCTGCAAAAATCAGAAAAATCTACTCAGAGATGTAACAGAGGAGTAGTCCCATTTCCTGAAAATCCAAATTTGAACCGATGGGAAGGCCAAATTTTAGTGTAGCATCTAGTGAATCTCTGGGGAACATATTTTCTTACGCGATTTTAGGGTACAAGACCCCTTCTCTAAAATAAATTGGTACTTAAAACTTGGATTTTTGATGCAGTTTGCCTAAAGTTATCATTGACACTTTGATCTCAGAAATTGAATTTTTTTTTTTACATTTCCAGATTTTTTTAATTATGGCCAAAAATCTGGAAAAGTTACATCTCTGTCTACTGTGAAAATCTGTTTGGACCGATAGCTGGGCCAACGAATCCTATTACATGCACGCAGCACTGCTACAGTGAATAACCTTTAATCCATGGGTACGATGGCCAAGGGATAGTTATTCATAGTTTATATGATGTAATAGCCAATGGATATGGCAGGCCTATTTTGAGTGCTCATCAGCTAGGGGCCATCAGGAAATGAGCCAATCAAAGATACTGTATGAATGTGGTGGTCTTCAGGGGATTAATCAGGACAAGATCACTTTGAGTAGAAACTTATTAGAACTAACAAGAGAAGAGATTTGAAGTAAAATTGGGGCATAAAAGGGGGGGGGGGGGGTGTGGATGTAAATGATATCCTAAAGTTCACCTAATGGCTGGATTTGCATTGTTCAAGCAAAGCTAAATGTGAAAACATTGGACAGGTTTGGCTCCGGGAAGGGGGATTAACTTTTTCAAGTAGGATGTGCAGCCCCGTTCCGAGCTTGGGGGCTGTGAACTGATTTTGTCTCCGAAAAGTAGGGGCCTTGAACTGAAAATTTTGAAAATTTGCAGGCTTGGGAGCTGAAATTTGCTACATTCAGGGCGTCTGCGCCAAAACTTCTGAAAAGGGGACCTTAAGAAATGTTTTATGGCTTCAATGGTGCGTCTTGGGAATGCTGGAGCGAAGTGAAAAGGGGTCTTAAACGCCCCCCCCCCCCCCGGGTTTTGGCTACAACATCAATGAAAAAAAATTTTCAGATCTTTTTAGAAAATGAGGATTAAAGGACTATAATTACTTCTAAAAAAGTTTTTGTAATTGTTTTTGACCCCATGCCCTTCTCAACCCATTAATCTCCAAACCAACTTTTTACTAAGACCCCCCCCCACACACAACACTTGGCCTCATCAAATCAAATTGCATGGATTAGTAAAACAAGCTCATGTCATTTTTACCTTTAATTCTAGCATGATTAGACAAGTATGACCAAGAAAGGAAAGAAAACACATTGAAGTATAGTATCCAGCTGAAGTTTCAGGCTTTTCACAAGTTCAATTCCTTTTAAAAGAAAAAACAAATAAAATAGTAATTGAAATTAAAGTTCATCTGTGTTGGTACGTAACTAAATGGTTGATTTACCTTTTTGATCACAATACAGTATTGTGTACGTGGAATTTTCTTTGCAATCACGGCACCCCTTCGTCAGCAAATGACCTCGATGGCCGATTCCCGCTTAAGGCTGACTCAGAGATTTCCGAAATATAACGGTTATAATTATTTTGAGTAAGAAAGTAAAATAGCCCACTAGAACTAAAGATATTCCACACCTAAAATGTTCAATTACCAAGTTAGAGATGAATTGGATTTCCTGTTTTCATGCAGTAAACATTTATGCAACATATAAATGCCCTATGATACCTTGTATAACAAAAATTCCAGATCTGGAGGTTTTTCTAACAAAGTTGTGACTTTCTATCTGACGACTTTTCGATTTGAGCTTGAGTTATATTTGTCAACACAATGATTAGTATATGGACAGCATTATGATACATTGCAAAAACATATTTGTTTGACCCTAGTGCTTTTGTTTTTACAACAAAGTTCTGTTTTTGCAAAATTGTCACCATTTTAAACATCAACCGTGTTCTAATCGTTACCAACAAAGGTTAATCCAATGTAGATAATCCTTTTTGCCGATTTAAAACAGCTATTTTGACCATTTAAAGTCACAAAAACCCATGGTCTTAACGGCAGGAAATTCAGCACATTAACACCGTCAGGCTCAAGGCGCAGCAATCCGCGTCGCGTGTGAATTTTGGCTGCGTAATGAAGCGTGCTCGTGTTTTAATGTTCTTTGGCGTAAACGCAATCTCTGAAAAACGAAAATATATTTGAAAATGCTTAAACAAGCGCTAGACCAGATGAATTTCAATTTCTTCTGATTTCCTGAGTTAGACAAAAGAGGTTTGATTCAATAGTGCTAAAGATGTTTTTTCATCACTTGCAAAACGTACCATTTTGAAGTCAAAAGGTAATTTATTTTAAAGAAAGAGCGCTTGAAAATGTGCGTGGAAAGTCACTTTTTACTAAAACACCAAGTTTTCTCAATGTTCAATTTTCCGCAAAATTTGGCAAAAAATTTTTTCATACCAAGATAACGCAAACATTCAAGTAAAGGTAAGTTTACTTTTCCTACGATAGCATCGGTCTCTCTAGGACTGTTTTCTCTCAATTTTTCATTTTCGATTTCTACCTACGTCTTCGCCAATTTTATCACTCAAATTTTGGAAAAGAAAATTTTTCCTTTCTATTTCGAAAAGTAAGCTCTATTTTAAAAAAATTAAAAAACCGTCCCTAGACAATTTGGTCTTGTTTCTAAAAAATAACATAAGAATCAATGAAAATTTTTCAAATTGTTTTTTGTTATCTATCTGAAAATTTTGGGGCAAAATCATGTTTTTTTTATTATTTTTTCTCAAATATATGAAAAGTATTTTTACATTGATCTGATGCCATCATCGGGTTCCACCCCGTCCAATTTTCTTTCTAAAATGTGTACTTTTACATACATAATCAAATATTGCAAGTTCAAACCAAATAGATACTCGGAACTCAAGGTTAACCTGCCCTTAAGTCTGACCATTAGGTACTGCGTGACATCAGAGTGGGTCATAAACATTTGGTAACTAGTCCACTTGTACTAGCGAGAATTTTGCATATGGAACCACGCTGGTTTAGAAAGGAGCATAGAGCCATCACATCTGGTCAACCCACAACTTTTTAATAACATGCCTGAGGCTGCATCCACGTACACTTACACACACTATCCGCAAAGCAATCCTCCCCATTTTGTTTCACCTCAGTTTATGTGCTTTAATCATAGAATATCGAAAAGCATTATGATTAATAGAAACAAGAATCTGTACTGGACTAATGTACAACCTTATTTTCAATTAACATCGTGAAATCTTACTGGATAGTGATGCAGCACACTGTCCGCATGACGACCGGCCCTATTCAGCAATCGCTTGAATAGCCCCTATGATTATTTCCCATCTATCAAGCGCCAATTACACAATCATGGGGTTGCCAAGACATGCAGCAACAGACATTCCAGGGGTATGGTGGGAAAAGGAATGGGGAATTTCGAGCTATTGGGAAGCTCCGTTCCAGAAATTTTGATTTAGAGGAATCTGACTTTTAGATAAATAAATACATAAAATGTAGGAATGTGACTCTCTTCCCAGAAATGTGAAGTTTTCCAGCCCTGTCCAAGGTTGATGCTCTATAAATTATCACAAAGTTTACATTAGTTATTCTAAATGCTTGGTGTGTTTAAAAAAAATTGATATCTCTGAAATGTTTTTACTATCAGCCTACCCTCTTAAGTAGTTTTATTGGTACAAAATGCATATTTGGCAAATGTGACGTTCCTAAAATTTCAAAAACTCAAAGCGACATACCATACACGCTGTGCCAAGTTGATCATTATATTGGTAGTATGAAAATTGCATCAATTTATTTATATTAGGCTTAAAAATGTGGTTTATAAATTATAGCATCCGGTTTTCTATTTATACTTTTGGCTATCTTTGAAGATAGCATGGATAAAATCTGTGCAAGATATTTACATTTTGTACTTTGTTAATATAAAAATATTGTGACATAAAATATGTGCACAAATGTGAAATAATGATTTATATTCTAGTTTTCTATCTTATGAAGATAGTATGGTGTAAGAATCTGTGTGAGATGATTTATACTTCTACTTTGCTAGCTAGCTAGCCTTATGGAGAAAGAAAATAGTTTTGGTATATTAATAAAAAGTCTGTTATATTTTCTCTTCCTATCTTATGTGATAGGTGGTAATAAAAATATGTGATGATTTATACTTCTACTTTGAAATTAATGAAGATTTTGGTTATTAAAATCTGTGTGAACTGGAATTTATACTCTACTTTGGCTACATATGAAAAGTTTGTAATTAGTGGATCTGTTTGTGTTGCAAAATTGACGACAACCCTCCTCGCGGTACCACAAAACGCAACCACTCTAATTCAAAGAAGTTATAAATAATGTTTAAAAATGATTGTTGTTGTCAAAACTTTGATGGCAGGGGTTCTTTTTCGAGTCAAAAATATTCACGTTTTTGAGCTAAAAACTTAAGAAACTCCAAGACATAATTCTAGCAAAACAAATTTTACTCATGATGCATCTCCCCGGGGCAATACTATCATCTCTGACATTTATATTATAGATTCTTTACTGTTTTTTAATACAATATATAAGGGTCTAGAATTTTATGCCCCCAAATCACCTTTTTCCCTAAAAAAACAGAAATTACCTTTTTCACTCACATGGTCACATACGCCTTGACAAAGTCGATGACACGAGTATTACCCTGAACCCGTTATGCACTGTATAAACCTATATCGATAACAAAAGGATACCATAAAATAGACTTGTAATATTTTTTACTTTAAAAAAAATAACAAATAATTTCGTCTTATATTTGCAGCCCAAAATGTCATTTTTTTTTTCGGCCTAGAAATCGTCCCTGCCACCAAATATTGCACCACAACCATCATTTTCTTAAATCTATATATTTAAATCCTTCAAATAAAGGTGGTTGTGTTTTTGTTGTTACCGGAGAGGGGTCCACTACTCGGAAACTGAGCAACTTTCAAAGCTTGCCTCTCTGTTATAACTTATAGTGACGATTTATATTTCTACTTTGCATCTATTGAAGATGTGTATAAAAGCATGGTATATCTTTAAGAGCATTTATTGCATTTTCTAAAAACATTTTTTTTTAGCTACTCTTATTGTACCATCATAAATTTATTAACTCATTTGTTCAATACCATTGGCATTTCAAGGGTCCTGGGGTCCATGACTCAGTATTTTTATTTTCTCTCCCTCAAATCCCCCCCCCCCCGTCCCTTTTATACTCTTTACTAGCACGTAGAGCTTGCATACTACGACCTTGCTGGTCGAATTTTATTGGCATGCCCTGACCGCCACACGAGGGCGTCCTGATGTTTCTGTCAAAGATATTTAGTACTCTTAGGTTTCTGTACTATTAGGGTTAGGGGTTTAGGTTGGTTTAGGGTTAGGGTTTAGGTAGGTCACGCGGTGCCTATACCATTTTATGGCAGGCTGTTACCATTTACACATTAACGCACTTTACTGGCACGATGTGCCCTATACCATTTTTAACTGCATCTGTGTCCAATACCATTGTCTGGCAATCTGTGTCTAATCCAGTTTAGTGCATGCTGTTTCCAAACCATTTATGGCATGCTGTGATCATTACCATTTTAGTGGCATGCTGTGCCCTCATACCCCTTTACTTTACTGCCCACGGTACATACCAAACAACTGGCACGCTATGACTGGGCATTTTGATGTCCTTCAATCGGCAATAAAATATTGGCACGCTATGACCACGCCGCCAAGTGGCCATTCATGCCAACACGATTCAGTCACAGCGTGCCACTTTTCCGGCATGCCGATCTGCTCAAATCCAAACGATACAAAATTGGGTTTAACTTTTAACGGAGAGTGATGTTGGCCAATTAACTAACAATTAACATTTCACATGTTTAACTTTTTTTTGTTTACTCACTGTGTGTGGTTATTTTCACTGTGTGATTAATATTTCACTGGTGTGGTTGCCATATGTATCACTTCTTCACTGATCGCTTCTCTCTGTTTCTGTGATCGCTTCAGTTTCAATGATCGCTCCCTTCCACTCATCTATGGGAGAAACCGTGCTTTGCGGGGCCTCCCTCTAGTCTTAATTAATATAATCAGTAAAAATGACTTGCTGCAGTCTTTGTTTGCATGTTTGACTGGATGAGCCAGTTTGTCACATTCACTGTGTGTGTATATTCCACTGGTGTGTTGCGGTGGTGTTTGGCCACATGTGGTATCACTTCTTCACTGATAGCTTCTGTTTTAGTGATCCGCTTCAGTTTCATGATTCGCCTCCCGTTTACTCATCTAGCGGGAGGCTCGCGCTTTGCGCGGGCTCCCTCTATCTTAATAATAATACTCAGTTTTTATTAGCACTTATCCCCTAAACGGCTCAATGCGCTGTTGCCCATTATTATTACGCCACCTTCAGAAATCATCACAATTTATTTTCTCATTCACCTATGGCTGCTCAAAGACCTGCCTTACAAATTGCACAATCCTATCAAGCACTTAGAATTTGGTAGATAACAGCTCTCCAATTTCGCTTGGGTTGACAAGGGTAATGAGATTAAATGTCTTGCCCATGGACACAAATATGTTGACCACAGTGGGGCTCTAACTCACAATTTTATATGGTCCACTGATCACGAGTCCTGCGCGTTTTTCCATTGACCACACAGCTCTCGAATCATATATGAGTGTACATGACTTCCATACTGGTGGCGCATAATTCCAGCATTTGAGTATGTCAAAGCAACAGTGATGTGTGTACATGTAAAGTATTGAAAGATGCACCCCATCCCGTTCCTGCGAGCCTTTCGAGGAGGAGCAGGATATCAGAGGGGCCTTATTTCAGACACTAATCAGTGATTTGCTAATTCAGCAATCAAAAAAAAATCTCAAAAATCAGATTTTTTGCATGTATATAACAAGTAGCATGGTATCCTAACATACCCTGCAAATTATAAGACCAGAAGCAACCTATAAGGACAGCATCTGAGATTTTAGTCATTATTGTCCAACCGGACACTTACTAAAACTACAACCCTAATTGAATGGAGAATCGTCTCTTGGAACACTGCCCGTGTTCTTTCCTTTTCTGTCAATTCTTTCAGCTGGAAAAGGTAACTAGAGAATTCTACAAGACTTAATCCTCACTTTGAAGCCTATTTCTATCCTGCAAATTTCAAAATATTGTTCAATCACTGATAGTGTCTTTAAGGATTTGTGTACCTCTTACTACAGAAAAGGTTTGACACCTATGGCAGTTTTAAGTATGGACCCTCTAACTCAATGCTAGGTAGGTAGACTTTCAAATTGTGTATCACACTTCACTTTTTCAATAGGGGCCAATTAAATTTACAAGGGGGTCACACTTTTTAAAATGCCCCAATCATGTTGAAATGTTTACCATATTGTCCAATCTAATCATAACGATTCAAAAATGTATAGTTTGTACCACCACCTACGACCATTGTTTTTTGGAGTTATAGGGTAAAAATGGCTAAAATGGTAACAACGGGTCATCTCAATTTGTCCGGGGGTCAACACTTAAGTTAATCTGCTTATATTTTAAATACCTTGCATTTATTGCCTGAGGTAAGAGACTCCCAAAAAGTATAGTTTTTGATTCTGTTTAAATGTTTACTTACGGATTAATGGTCAAAGAAGGTCAATGCCAATTTGGATTATGTTGCCCTCTGACCTATTTGTCACCTAACATGATAACTATACACTTGCAGATGGTACAAACTATCCTCCTTATTTTGACGCATTACGCTAGATAGCACTTCTAAATCATTTTCAACCAATTGGAGGCCACTTCGGATTTTTTTGGACCCTTGATGTTGGGTACCAATATAAATTGACCTGTTTTACCATTTTTAGAAAGGCCATTTTTACCCTATACCCCCAAACTCATTGTCATAGTGGTACAAACTATACATTTTTGGAAATCCTTATTACTAGACGGACAATATTGGCATACATTTCAACATGATGAAGCATCTTTAAAAGTTGACCCCTGTGTAAACTTAAATTTTGGCCCCTATTGAAAAAGTGACAACCACCATTTGATGTACTACCTACCGAGCATTGATATAGATGGTCCTACTAACTACACCACAAGTGTCAACCTTTTCTGTAGTGAGGGTAAACGATGATTTTGACCTGGGTCCTAGCTCGCTCCCTCCACTACTTCTGAAGAGATAGACCAGTCCGGAAAAAAAAAGTCCTGGTATGCCAGTCTTTATTTCATATGGGCAACGTGGGCATATTAATAACTAAGACAAATTTTTTATATGTGGAATGAATGAATGAATGTCTTAGTGAAAGAATAAAGATACATATTTCCAAATGAATAAAGAACTAAATTAGTTCCTCCTTACTCAGTGGTGCGCCAGACCTCATTTTTCTGGGGGTGCAAAAAAAAAGATGAAAATTTTTGGGAAAAAGTTAAATTCTGGGGGGGCACAGTACAAATATTTGGCGTTTTTATAACCAATTTTTTCCCAAAATTTGGTTATTTTTGTCCCAAATCGCCAATTTTGCCAAAAATCCCTCATTTTTTTTTCGTCCGGGGGGGGGTGAATTTTACTATGGGGCCGAAAAAAATTGGGGGAAAAGCCCCCTGAACCCCACGTGTCGAGCTAGTTTCAAGCATGCACGACTTATCAAAAGTTAAATAGGAAAAGGGATTAATTTAGTTTTAATTGGGTAGAAGTGGTTCTTGTGCACCCCCGAAATCACAATTCTAATCAATGTCTCTATATATCAGAAAAAAAATGCATAGAAAACGCATAGCTATGTAAAATTTCAAAAATTGTCCAACTGTTCTTTTAGGTAAATCTATGCAAATTCTATAAGGATCGCCATTACCCGAAAAATATAGTTGTCACCATATCTCAACAACAAGAACAAAAATTGTTCTTCTAGACCCATTATGAACGCTTGCCGTTGCCAATTTGTATTGTTGTTTTTGCTTCGGATCCAAGATAGTAGCCAACATGGGCCGCCTCAAAGATCTACAAATTCTAAAAGTGCTAATGCATGGATGTATTTATTCGTATAGTCAAAAATTAGAAAATATTAAATGAAAATATTGTCTTCGACTATTAGAAACTCATATCTGCCTTTTTTACTTAGTGAGTATATTTAACAATTCAATATGGCGGCCAATTTTTGTCTTTCTTTCTGCCTTCAAATGTGTAAAACTTAGAATTTAACCTTATAATCCCCAAATTAGGATGAAATGTGAATTAAGTATGAGAAATTGCATTTTGACCATTAAAACCCGCAGCCGACAGCATCCGCTGAGCTATGTTATGAGTGTCATTGTTCAATAAGAGTTCTCTTCAACAGACTTTAGTAGGCGTCTGTGGGAAATTTGGATATTCGGGTTTAAGTATAAGGTTTAAAACAAAATCTGTGACGGTTAAAGTTTTTTGCTTTTGAACGTTTTCCGGGTGGTATAAAAGGGACCATATTTAACAACTAATTTTCTACAACGGTCTCAATTTTTCCTTTGGGAAATGCAAGTAAATGCCCGTAATCTTGAAATGGCAGTGCATGAACTGATGCTGGTGTAATCCACGCACAGCGTGAGTTTGCTGGCTGCTGTATTACAACCCAAACGGTATTTGGTTTGGTTACTATTTGGAAAATGAAGAATGGCGCTAATATCACCGAGTTCAAACATCTTGAAAACGAATTTTAGCCGACATCTTGAATTACTAAAACTACTGGAACAAAAATAGCAGTATGAAGTTACTAATGATATCAGACATATTTTAATTTCTTGCACTTTCTCATTCTACGACAACAATCTGGGTAATCTTTTAATTGTTTAATGTGGCCCTTATTGACTGTCACTTACATTTTAACAAACAAAATTGCAGCTGTGTGTTTATACGGTCAAACGCAGTATCTCATACTTTATTAAAGACTTTTTATTATTATTGTGAGATGACATATCCAATGCCTTAATTCATTATAGCAATTCACCAAAATGTCAAAGGAAATTACAGGCAATACGGCAGTGCAAACCAACACACCAATCTGGTGCTTTGATGTGGGTCGGTCATGGGTGTATCCCATGACCTACATACCACCTTGTCCTCGTGTTCGTTTATAATACAAAAAATCAGAAAAATCCCCTTCCAGTGAGTTGATTCTTCACTCCAACGGTTTTGGATAAGAAATATTCCTTGGAGTTGACACATTAAAAAATTCAGAATTTTTCGTCAAGATTTCACTGCTACGTTTTAAACGAATGGCGACGTCTGAAATGGGATTTCTTGGCCACCCTCCCCCCCCCGAATTCTAAATGTTAGAAGGCACTATTCCTTTTACAAAATAAGCCTTTTAAAAGCGTGTAGTGCCGTTTCGGGATGAATTTAGTACTCTGCCACCACTTAAAATGCGGCACCTTTAACATGCGGTTTCTTCCGTTAACATTGCCGGAATTCGAGCCCCTGTGGCAAGAATACTAAATTCTTTCCGTGCGTTCCGCTAGCGTAACACGCACTGGCCGTTGATCGGTGCCACTGCCAATGCCATGTACATTTGCTCCTTGACAACACTGTCACAGTCGTTGTCGATGCTGAGTGCTCAATCGTTCAGCGATCAGTGCCTAATTTGCATAGCACTGGGCCCCGGAAGTGGCATGACGAGCGGACACTCATTAAAGAATTGTGGCTCGACTTTACCCCTGTAATTCAGTATTCTGCCACAACATCCTTCAACAATGGCAGTAATATTCCGTCATGCTTGCCGAATTCACAGAGGTGGGTCCACAATCCAAATTCTTCATCCCAGGAAAAG